>APFE031453137.1:92290-126435 GCA_000404065.3 Pinus taeda
TTCTTCCTTCTTCCACTTGTTGCCTTAGATTGAGTATCTCCTTTTCTTGTTCTTCATTTACATTCTGCAGCATTTGACGAACTCTGGAGGCACATTCCAGTTGTGATTCCTGTTTTTCAATAGTTTGGAGTAGATCTTTATTCTTCCTTTTGGCTTCTTCAAGTTCTTCTTTTAGTGAGAGGGTTGTAACTTCAAGACTTTCATAATCACTGGATCTATCTTTGAGATGCTTTATTGTTGTGCTGTTTTCATTGACTTCTTTTCTTAGAGATGTTACTTCATCATGCATCTTTTGAAGTTTGTCCTTATAGGACTTCCTTATCTTGCTTTCTTCCTCTAGTTTGTCATGTAGCAACTTTAGATATTTGTCCGTGAATAACTTCAGGTTGGCTTTCAGTTTGGTAGTTTCTTCTTTGAAGTCGCATTCCCTTTTGTTCAATAGATCTTGTTGATCTTTGATTGTGTCTGAAAGCCTTTTAAATTCTACCTCTATTTGATATCTCTCTTATTCACCCATAAGAGCAAGTTCAGTTGTTTCACATTCCCTTTTGTTCAAAAGATCTTGTTGATCTTTGATTATGTCTGAAAGCATTTTAAATTCTACCTCTATTTGATATCTTTCTTCTTCACCCATAAGAGCAAGTTCAGTTGTTTCACTATCACTTTCATCTCTTTCATTTGGAAAGATAGCTGGAACATTAGAGGATAACAAATTCATACCTGATAGTTCATCTGAATCTGAAGAGCTTCTCATGCCTAATCCCCAATCAATTCCCCCACTATCATAGTTCTTCTGAGATGTCTTCTTCTTCTTTGGTTCTTTCTTCTTAAGCTTCTTTCCCATTTTTCCATGGATCTCCTTCAAGCGATCAAGCTTCTACCAAAGGACCTGCTCTGATACCAATTGTTGGAAACAATACTGAGAGGGGGGGTGAATTAGCATTATCAGATCAATAAAAAATTTTCATTTTCTTACTCAGATTCATATACGCTACTTCAGTTAAGGATATTCGCATGTATACGCGACTGTGTCTAAAGAAACTATCGTATATCCAGATTATTTATAAGTCAGATAATCCATTACATGTTGATCTTTAGATAATGCATCAGAACTTCATTGACCATATGAAACAGTAAACAGAAAAAATCATCACACATAAAGAGCACACATGAACACCATGATATAAGGTGGAAACCCAATGTGGGTGAAAACCACCTGTTGCAATTTGTTTCTATCTTCCTTTATAAGAAACTTCTTTTGCAATGTACTGGTGCAGTCCTTTACCAGTACGCAGGCTGCAACCTGAAGAGAGCTACAACCCTCTCTCGTTCTCCAGCTTCTCCTGGAAGGGAGCTACAACCCCCATAGTTCTTGTACTAGCTAAGATACTAGTACGTAGGCGCCGACATACAATCTTCTCTCCTCCAGGTACCACGTTTCATAAATTTTTCAGACTAGATACACTGAAGCACAACTCTATAATCCGAAGGCCACGTTTCATCAAATTTTCATACTGGACCCATCAATATCATTGAAGCTCACAAACACTTAGCAACATCAATACCCAATACTGAAACCCTATCAATAAAAACAGTCACCAAAACACAGAGAAGAACCCTAAACTCTGCAACACTTCAGAACCAACTGTATCATCAAAATCATGCATTAAAGTGCATACGCTACTTGGACAAACTGAACCCACGTACATACGCGCTTTTACCAAAGCCAACCCGCGTATAAATCTATAAATATTCAATCATGACTAGCAGCGATTTCAAACTTAAGTTATACCCAGTTCAGAACATTACTTGTGTCAGTATATATATCTAGAATAAACATAATCAATCATATAGAGATAGTTCATTTCAAACCATTTGATCCCGATCTATCCTTAGATCTTGTTCTCCATCACTCGTGAGATCCCTCCTTAGCTTAGTCAAGAACCCATAAACCCTGCATATTGGATCTATCCTTCATCAAGATATTCAGCTTTCTCCATACCCTGCCTATTACTTCTTCTCCTTTTAGAGTTTAGGCTTGCTCAATACCATGGTCCAAAACCATAACAAACCAATACCATCAACTCAATACTAGGGATCAACACGTTTGTCGAGAAGCCATGGTCCAAAAACCATAGGTTCAAATTCCAGGGACTAACCGCCATGGACCAAAGGTAAGTTTTCCAACATATACGCGCTTTTCCTTGCATGGAAGTGCGTGCATACGCATACGCGCCTTCTGATCAACAATCCCGCGTGTATACGCATTTTTGTATATAGAGAACTTGCGAGTATAACCTACGTGTATACCGTACTTGGTATATAGCGAACCTGCGTATATACACGACTTGGTACATAGTGAACCTGCGTATAACCTGCCTCTGTACGCGACTTGGTATATAGTGAACCTGCGTGTATACTTAGCTTTCTTCATTATTTGTAATCTGATCATCAATTCTTTGCTACGGAATTACTGCACTATAATCTGTCATCTTGCTATCAAGGACAACACTTGTATCATAATGCCAACAGGTCATCCTCTATATTTAACAGAAGGTTTAGGACTATCATCAATATATGGGACTATTCTTTATTCCTCATACACAATTACATTATTAGGACACTTAGGAATAATAATATGAGCACCATCCATAGAATAGGAACCCTTCGTTAGTGACTACTAGTCTCTACCAAGGATTATCGAATAGTTACCCACATGCATGTCAATGACTTAAATATTACATGTTGTATGTATTTTAGTGCGAGAGAACATAACCAATGTGAAAACTTTTATTTCACCAATAATAGATTGGTTATGCTTGTTAAATGCAAGCATGTTTCTAGAGACTTTGTTGGTAGATGAAAGTCTAAGTTCCTCCATGATTGTTTTATACATCACATTCGGATGAAAACCTCTCTCTGTCAAACATAAATGAGTAATATTATCAAAGGTCTTGATAGAAAATTAAAAATGAGGTTCCTTAGGTTGTTTGTAGTTGTTTATTTCTCCAAATCTTGGATTTGGAAAAGGCTAAGGGTCATCTTCCATCTTGGTGATAGATATAGAAAAGGTTGGTGCTCTTATTTTCTTATCAAGGAAAGCTTCTTAAGTTCGCAATCTACTCGGGGTCAGATCTAGATAAATTAGTGTGGTATTTTCTTTTATCTTTGACAGATATTCTATTATGTTGTATTTTTTAGCATCGTTTGCAAGATTTTCATTTTGATTAGATCAGTTTCCATAATTAGTTTTTGAGGAAAATTGCTTAGAGAAATTATTATGTTTAAAGGAATTATTTTCAATTTTTGTTGTAATTTTGGACACATGTATTTACATCTTGCTGTCATTGACATTCCAATCAATAATGTTTACAACAATGTTATAAATAGGGGGCATGGGATTCTTTACAAAAATTATCTCCTTACTAGATTTCATGACTTCACAGGTTTTCTCATCGTGGTAATGTTTGCAATAATTTCACCAATGGAAATTGACAAGGAACAATCTTGGTGTAGACAAAATAGGAGTAGGCTAACATATAGATGTGCAAGAAGATTTGGTAGGTCTGTGGGATACTTTACACTCGAAAGAGATCATCCTATTGTTCATATCTTTCATTAATTACAAGATCAAATTCAACTCAAATATTTTATTGGATTTAGTTAAAGGAATGCCATTTCTTAAATTTTTTTCTTTGAATTCAAGACAAGTTTTAGGTCTAATGCCAAGCTATTGGGAATTTTTTCTTTCATCCTATTCTTACAACTGGGAGGAATGATTTTATAATAGTGTATCATAGTTTCCTGGATGGGTGACCTTATCAGGTCAGGAATCTGATTATAGAGCTTGGTAAGTCTTAGACTAAAATATGTGATAGCTTCCCCTAGTTGGAAAACCATACTACTATATTCTCTGAGCCAGTTCGTGGGGGGAAATATAAAGCTTGGTAAGTCTTATACTAAAATATGTTATAGCTTCCCCTAGTTGGAAAACCATACTACTATATTCTCTGAGCTAGTCTGTAGCGGTTTATTATTTCCCATAATTGGATTTAAATGAGTAAGATAATTTCGTCAAGGTAGAAAAGATTTTAAGAGGCAAATCATAAAAATCTGAGAAAAATTCTTCCCTTTCAATGAATTGTAAGAGAGTCTCATTAGTATGTCCTTAGCATTAGCCCCAATATTATTGCAGGAATTCGAGAAAGTAATTAATTTTTTATGGACAATGTATGTTCCATTACTAGAAATGTTAGGTAGGTAATCTTTAAGTTTTCATCATGGTGTAGTTTCAGGAGGTAAGTTCAAGCGAGATAGTGCATGACATGGGCTTGTGCCTAAGTATTCTTCCAATTCAAATAACCCATATTTCTTGATGATTCGATTAGGCTTATTAGGCATCTTGGGGGGATTGTAATTACTATAGATGCTTCCTAAAGGTGGTACAACCATTTTAAGAGGTTGGATATTAAATATAGGGAGTTAGATAATAAACAAAGTATTAGATTCCATGAGAGATCTTCTGAGAGAATGTTTCAAATTTTCTAAATTTTTATCATGAGCCTTAATAGCAGATAACAATTTTTACTCTTGCAACATGCCCCTTAGCCGACATGACTATTGGTGGGCTTCAAGTGTTTGATGTAAATATATGATTAATAAGGAATTTAAGGAGTATAATGTGAATATCTACATTGGCATAGATGTGTGGGAATCCATTGGTAATAGAAATAAATTATGCTATAATTTTGCAATAAAAAATCCAAATTTCTCATCAAAAATTTCAATATTGCGAGATATAGTAGCCTAAGACCTCTCTATTTCTTCTCTAGCTTTGGAAATGTCTAAGGAATGATTAAATAAACGAATTGAAATACCTTTCTCATTACTAAAATTTCAAAAAAAATATTTGACTTAATGAGTGTAGGAATATTCATTTGAAACTAAATATACTTGTTCGAGACCAACTTCCCTTTCATATAAATATATTAAAAGAAAAATAGTAAATGCATGTAATTGACCTTGATTGAAATTTCTAGCCGAAGTTGCTTTTAATCAAGATAATAATGACAATTCTATATTTTCATGATTAGTGCTTGGTAGAAAAGCTTCAACTCTGGTCATGATTTTAAAATAAAATCAAAGAAAAATAGTGATAAGAATCCTGCAAAAACAACAGTTAGAAAGGACAAGTCAAATTGTGTTTGGATCATACAAAACCATAAAAGATAAAATAATATTAAAAGTGGGAGATCAATTTTCACCCCCCATAATGATTACGAACAAGGATTTTGATGAATAATCTGATTCACTTTCACCCTCATGAATCTTTGGCCAGATAAGCCAAGAACTTGGGTATTGTGCTAGGTTTATGGCATAAATAAAACTATAATACAACTTTGAAGTTAACAAAAGAAACCTTTACAAAGTGAAAATGATACTTAAAGATACTAAAGAGAAAAGGAAATATACAGGAATATGATATTATACATAGCAGAAAATAAAAATGGTATAACTTGTAATGTCAAACTCACGAATAGAACTATAATTGAGTTATGAACTTATATATGTTATTGCATTCATTTAAAATAACATTTTGTCAAGATCAAAATGGTAATATACAATGTACATGTAACTTTAATCAAGAAAAAAGAGAAATACAAACAATAGAAAAAATACAAAAGATAGTAGAAATAAAAAGACATCGTTCATTGAGTGCATTAAAGAATAATGTTAAGATATGATAATAGCAAACTTGGTATATCAAATTCTAGACTATGGGTCTTAACAAATGACCTCATTTACTAGACTGTGTTGGTCAAATGCCAACAACCACAAATAGAAACTAAACCAAAGTTGCTGAAATGAAATCAAAAGGTGGATTCAGAGATTAGTATGCTAATTTGATAACAAGAAATGTTATTGATCTCTGTCTATGTTGTTATTTAAATGAATACCAATTTGTGTTGCAATCGAGAAGTTCCATCTTCATTTAGTGAGCCTACATTTGTAGTCTTAATATTTGAAAACAATTTCATAATTATTTCCTTTTAATTAATATAATTAAACTTGCATACTAATTAATGCTAAATTAATTTTTAAGGTAAGATAGATATGGTTGGACCTCTAAAAATTAGGGATTGTCTCATAAAGGGAAGGTCCCACATACACCAACATTTGAATTGATAACCATTTAAATGTCAAATGCGTGATAATTATAATATATTAGAAATATATGCATGCATCACATAAAAATTTTCAACTATAAAATTGAACATCCAAATATCTGTGTATGTATATATAATAGAGTCCAAAAGTGATTGTTTATGTGTCCATGACAAAACCAGAATTGTGCAGTCATAAACTGTCTGCAAAGATGCACATAAACAAAAACATCACTATCCTTCCACTAAAAAACTAGGTTTCTTTACCTCCATCTCATGTTTCTCTCCAGTATCCTTTTAACTAGATGTCACAGAGTCAGACACTGCATTAGGAATGTTTCCTTGGCGAGGAGACTTTACGAGCTTAGTTTTATTAGAACTATAAGAGATGGAATCAAAATGGGTAGACATATTAGCTGAAGTATTAATAGGGTTATCAATCAGAGGACTGTCAAACTGAACATGGTTGTATCTAATAGGAAATATAGTATTTTTTTTAAGTGCAATTTAGGATTTGGTCCTTAAGAGGCACAGGAAGATGCATGGGTACCATAAGAGTGAGAATGACTGGAAATATGTTGAGTAAACTTAGTATCATCTTCTCAACCCCTATTATTGGTATCAGGTGCATTCAAGACAAAGTTCCAACGATCACTAACATTTTCAGTAATGGTATTAGGTTAAGGTGGAGGGATTTCCTATCCGATAGGATGAGGCTTCAAAGATGGAGTTTCACTATTTTGATTCATAAGAGGGATACATGAAATGTTCAAAGACAAAATATTTAAATGATGTCTAGTGGCTAGTTGGTGAAATTCATATAATTCTTCATTAAAGTGGATACAAAAGAAAAAAAAAAAACCGTCTACCTCACTCCCACCAAATAGGGGGCATATTCCTTCTTCCCATCCTCTACTTTATCCTCTAGTACTTGAACTCATTCTACAAGTAATAAGAATTAATAAGATTGGTGCAAAATAGGTAAATCCAAATCATCAACTCATCTCTCTTTAAAATCAATACATTCCAACTGCATTAATCAAAGGTTAGTTAATTCTCATGTGGTTAAGAAAGGTTAGTGAATGAAGATCTGAATCATGAAGTGGGTGAAAGGGGAAAGCAAGGTGAGAATTTTAACATTGGGAGTATCAAAACCCATTACTGAAAGGATTGTGACCCTTTACAGTTTCCTCAAAATTTAATTTTGCCCCTTTTTTTTCCTTACTGGCGAGAAACATAATGAAAATGTAGATAAAAACTTTTTTTATCGACAAGGGAATTTAGCATCCTTTTAAAATGTTTAATTAATTATAATATTTCCACATTTAGTTTAGTGTGTTTCTTCCTTTCTAGCTTCATTTACTAGGGTTTCAAACAAAGTCTAAATATTCCAAGGTTATGGGTTCTATTCCTAGTGGAAAGATTACAAGGGAGATTGAGATGATGAAAGGATTGAACGATGGAGTAAAGGGTATAAGACTACATGCAGAAGCATGCAATAAATATTCTTACAAGAACTTGATTAAATCACGTATCACATGTGAAGGGTCTAGTAACCATTCAAATATATTGTTTAATCATAACATTGTTACTAAAACATAACACAATTGCAGAGATTATGTTGTAGAGTATAGAGGTGAGATGGGGTCTTCGAAACAAAGGTTGATTTCATGCAAACTTACCCCCTTTTAAATATCATTCATAAGTTAAAAACTTTTAGGGAAAAGAATAATGCCAAGTAGAATGAAACAATGAATTGCATGGAGGTTATCTCCTTGAATCCTTTGTTCATTTTCAACATGGATATGAAAGGTGACCATTAACAAATGTTCTGGGTCTGTAAGGCTTTAAAAAATATAGTTGAGAAAATATCATAAGGCAAATGACTTTGAATTGTGTGAGTAGGGTATTTAACAATGGTTGAGAAGCACTGACTACAAGGTATGTGAGGGAGGTGGTGGGTAATAGACTAAAATGTAACTAAATTCATAGAGACCTACCTACCAGCAAAATTAATATAGTGAAATCTATAATTAACCATAAATAATTACCTATAATGTGTCTCAAAGACTAACTAAGCACATAATCCCTCCACTAGGCTACCTATAACCATGAACTAAGCGTATCTCTTTCAGTAACTATGTAGGTTCTCTATGTAGTAAAAACATGAAATAAACCCCAAGTGATGAGAATCCAAAGGTTAAATTCAAATGGAGTAAAAACCACCATTAATATAGGTTGTATATCAAGACCAAGACTCATATTCACCATATATTATTACAATTGAGGAGCATTGAAATTTCAGGATGGAATTACAAGTTTTAAGGCCTTGCAATTAAATCAGAGGGTGATTTTGGTATCCATATAGGCATGTAAAAAGATATAGATCTTAAAACCACATCAAGTATCATATGATATCATTGTGCAAATTCATACGATGGATCGTCATGTCATGCAATGCCTACGGGTTAGTTTCTGACGTGTAATTTCTTTTTTTTGCAAGCTAAGGAGGGACCATATGTTTTCCATTAATTCGAATTGAAGCCAGTACATTTTCATGGTGGCCTCAACCCACCCCAAAAGGAAACCAAGTCTGTTGGCCACCTTAATTTTTTGACAGCCATCCAAAAACAAAAAATACTAAGTCTTCTTGTCCAGGCTAAGTATACTAAACATTCAAAAAGATTACTACTGGTTCTTATTTGCATAATAAACTGAAACAGAAACCAAAAACTATCCCCCGACATTCAATAAACTATGGAAAGATTATACATATCTCTAGATATTAACCAGCCATGGATTCCTGCTGATCATCTTCTTTCTTTATTCCTGTATTGATCTTGTTTATCTGATGTTGTATCTCTTCCAGTTTGTTGTCCTGCATTATTAGAGTGCCTTAAATGTTCTACATTTCTTTCTTCAAATTAAGATTTCCCTGTGCCAGCTCAGCCATCTCCATAGAAACCTTCTCCATAGCCTTAGCCAGCAACCTTTTCATAACCCAGTATACATGCAAGGCTTGTTTATACAGTGTCATGTGCCCTATGGTATTCCCTGGATCCGGTAGCAGGTATTCCCATTCTTCCATTTCTGATTCTAACTGAGCCTGAGTGGCTTCTTCCTCCAATTGCTGTATTATTCTTCTGATGTCCTCATTCGTATTCTCACTGTAGGCTTTCTCTGCGAACTGTATCCTCTTCTTTAACATTTTTCTATATCTTCTTGTCGGTAATGATTCACATTTCTCCCATTTCCCTTCCCGCCATCCTCTTCCTCTACTGCGTTGGCCTCGTCCCCATCCTACTCTTCCTTTAGTCACATAATTTCCTCTGCCTCCCAAACCTTTTAGACCCGAAGTCCTCCTGAGGTCACCTCCCTCCTCTCGCCTTTTGCCTCTCCTATCTCCATACTTCCTTTCTTCCTGTGGTTTGTCCTTTGATTTCCTCTCATCCTTCCATACACTACTTCTTGGTTTCTCAAATCTGTCTTGGTCGGAATCAAACATTTCCACTTCGTCCTCGGTCTCGTCCTGAACTGTTTGATATTGCTCTGTAGTTTCCTCACCATCGATTCTTTTCCCTTTCTTTTCCGGACTTTTCCTACCTCTACTTTCCTCATCCACTTCGTTTCTCATTCTCCTCCTTGTAGCCATTCGTTTCCTCCTTTCGGTGCTGCTTGGTTGTTCTATCTGCCTCCTCTGCCTTTCTGTGGACTTAACCAGAGCTTTCACCACCCTGTCTCTTTGCGAACTCTCTGAAATTTCATTAAACAGAATCCTTCCTTTGCCCGTCCTCCCTCCTTTATGATTTCTCCTCCGCAATTTCTCCTCATTTCTCTTCTCCAGATTCTTCTTCCACCTGCCGTTTTCATGACCGCCCACCTCCCTTCGTTCTCCTTCTGTGCCATCGTACCCACATCCCGTCTCTGCATCACTACCTCCACCAACTTCGTCTTTCATTACTTCATCGCAGCTCCTCCTTGGAATAATATCCTTTCTGCTGATCTTTCTATCCGCCTTCATCATTACCCAAATCCCATTTACCTCGTCATCATCCCTCGCCCGTTTCGTATTAATTGTCCTGATCGCCGCCATTATCACCTCGATCAGGGGTCTCTAGGGATCTTTTTTATTGTGTTGTGGTTCCATTATGCTTCTGAGTGATTATTGTAGTGATTTCATCCCATCCTGGTTTATTCATTATTGTTGGCCAGATCCTGTCGACCCTTTCCTCCTGTTCTTTGCATCCCAGTTTGCAAGGTAGTCTGTAGCTTTGTTTCCTTTTCTCCTGACGTGGTTAATGATTTTGTATTCAATTCTCTTTAAAATTTCAACCAAGTCTCGAATGATCCCTGCCGTCCTCCAGCTTCTTGCTACTTGCTCCCAGTCTTTCCCATTATTGAGATTTCGTAGCATTTGCACTACTATCTATGAGTCGCCTTCAATTTCCAGATTTGTGTAGCCATTCCTTCATACTATCCTTAGACCATGATAAACAATGCACAGTTCTGCTTCATTGTTGGTCATTACACCTCCCCATTCCGCATACACCCATCTTGTGCATCTCTCATTGTCTCTAAAGATGCCTCCAAAACCTGCCGGCCCTGGGTTCCCCTTGGAAGCCCCATCAAAGTTCAATTTAATGAAATTTCCCCGAGGATATATAAACTATTCTGGACTCTGAGTTTGTTATCGTTGTTGTTTTTCTTTTCTAGGATACATCATGCCGAATTCCATATTTAGTTTTGCTAGGATTCTTCCTTCTTTAGGGTTCGCTTTCCAATCTTCCTCCTCCCAGGTCTCTGCCAGAATGGTCTCTCTAATTGAGTTTTCAATTCCCCTCCAAATCTTTTCTAGAGTATTGGCCTTGTCTAAGAAAATTCTTCGGTTTCTTTCCTTCAAAGAAGCCATATAACAAATCCTATGGCTATATTCCAAGTTATCCTTACAACCATGCATGAGAATTGTCCCTTACTGCATTGGAAGATGGTCTTTTTAATATCCCTGGGATCTCTATTTGATTTTCCGAAGAGGCCTCTGATCTCTTCCCATTGATGCTGAGCGAATGGACAAGAGTTCAGAATGTGTTCCTGGGTTTCGATCCCCTGTTTTCAAAGGCTGCATCTCAGGGGTCCCAAGAAACCTCATTTCTGTATCTTATCCCAAGTCAGGATCCTTTCTTTTCCAACTAGCCAAGCAAATATAGCTATCTTCGGCCACCACTTACTATTCCAAATTATGTCCCAGTCTAAGGTTTCTCCCTCCCTCTCTTGGTGGGTTGTTAAATAATAAACATCTTTGACTGTGAAGGCCCCTCTTGTGGATTTTCCCCACTAAGAATATCCGGTCCTGGTCTGGCTTTGATTTTCCTTTACTCCAATTATTTTATAAATATTCCTTTCTGCTCTTGATCTATATTTTCATCCCATTCTTCTGGTTTTCTCCATGTTCTCCATATCCCATCTGGCTCCCCTTCTTTCCAATATTCTCTTACGTATTCAAGTCCCTCCCTTACTGCCTTTTGATGTATACTTTGCAGGGCTTGTATACTGACCATTTTGTCTCTCTGTTTCCATTCCTCCTCCCAAAATCTAGTTGTATCTCCTCCTCTTATTTCCCAAAATGCATAATTATTTATGATGTTTCTACACTATCTTGCCAATTCCCATATTCTAGATCCTTTTGGGGTTTCTTCTATTCTGAGGATGCCTGCCGTTGTGGCGGGCATATTATATTTCTGTGTCCATATTCTCTTCCATAAGTCATTTCCTCCCCTCATCCACCTCCACCACAGTTTCACTCCTAGGAATTTTTTCAGAATGTCTGGGTCTCTAAGTCCTAAACCCCCTTTTTCTTTTCTTTTTGTCAAGTTTTTCCAAGAAACTAGTGCCCATTTCCTCTGCTGTTTTGGCCCTCCCCATATGAATTTTCCAAATATTTCCTTCATTTTAGTGCATACCCCTTTGGGAACATCCATGATTGATAGAGGATAAATTGGTATAGATTGGAGAACTGATTTCAGTAATACCAATCTTCCTGCTATGTTCAACGATCTAAAAGACCAACTTGCAAGTCTATTCTTGAGCTTCTCTATGACTTGCTGCCAGTTTGCTATTCTTGTAGGGTTTATATCTAGTTGATTCCCCAGGTATTTTGTTGGTAGTTCACCATGTCTGAATCCTAGCATTCTGGTTAAATGATCTTTGATCGTTTCTGGAGTGTTGAAGGTAAAGGTGCATGATTTCTCTTTGTTTATTTCCATACCTGAAGCCTCCATAAACAAGTCCAAGATCCTTTTTACACCCCTTACTTCCTTTATTGAAACTTCACAAAAGAGCATGATGTCATCCATGAACTACTGGTGGGTGTTGGGAAATTTTTTTCCCTATAGCCTTAATCCTTTAATTTTTCCTTCCCTCATTTCTTTTTTGAAATACCTTCCTAGACCCTCCGCAGCCAGTATAAATAAGAAATGGGATATAGGATCCCCCTGTCTTATTCC
Organism: Pinus taeda; assembly: GCA_000404065.3. Lineage (NCBI taxonomy): Eukaryota > Viridiplantae > Streptophyta > Pinopsida > Pinales > Pinaceae > Pinus > Pinus taeda. The sequence goes on from APFE031453137.1 coordinate 104,955, forward strand.
TCTAGTGGCATTGAAGGTTGATGTTGGCACCCCATTTAACATGATAGAGAAAATAGGAGTTGATATCATATTATAAACCCAGTTTATCCATCTATTATTGAATCCGAAGGCCGCAAGAATTTCCTTGAGGTATTTCCAGTTTAAGCGATCATAAGCTTTTGACAAATCTAACTTTATCATCACCCCTCTCTATTTTTTCTGTTTTAGTGAATGGATCGTTTCCTGGGTGACTACTAATCCATGAAGAATTTGTCTTCCCTCCATAAATCCGGTTTTCTCCGGTGAGATAATGCTAGGGAGGATGGGTTTTAATCTTTTATGCCTCTTTGCTCCTTTCCTCATTTATGCCTTCTGTAATAATTTTTTGTTGTATGTCTTCCATTTCTTGCTCTAGCTTATGTTTTCCCACCATTATGTTTCCAAACTCCTCCTTATTCCATTTTCTGATTTTCCCTTTGAATTCTTTGAGTTTTAACTGAAAAGTATGCATCTTGACTTTTCCTTTTTATGTACTTTGAGTCCACCATTCCTCTACCTTAGATAAAAACTGAGGATTCCTGAGCCAAAAAGCCTCAAACCTGAAAGGTCTTTTGAGGGGGTTTTTCTTAATATCTATTTCCAACCTGATTGGCCAATGATCTGACCCCATTGCCAGCATTATTGTGGCTTCAAAAAATACATCCCTATTCATTATTTGTTCTGATATAAGGAATCGATCTAATCTGGAAGCTATTTGGTTTCTACCTCCTCTTCGGTTATTCCATGTGTAGATGTCATTAATTGTTGGGATGTCAACCAGTCTTTGTTCTGTAATCATCTCACTGAACTCCTCCATGTTTTGATCCGGTCTATTTATACCGCCTCTCTTTTCTTCCATTGTTCTGATCATATTAAAGTCTCCCCCTACTATCCACGGTATTCTGGGAAAGATCCTTCTTGTGGTTTGCAGATCCTTAAGAAATTTTTTCCACTCCCTTGGTATGTGCGGTCCATAGACTCCTATGATGAGAATCCATTCCGATGATCCTATCATTCTAAATAAGCCTGTAAGGATTCTGGGTAAGCTTATCCATTTTTCAAACAATACCTCCTTAGGGTTCCAGAGGATTGGAAGACCACCCGCCGTGCCAATCGCATCCTGACCCATCACCTCGTATTGTATTTTTTGTTTTTTTATTATACCTTCTAATTGTTGAGAGCTAATGTTTCTCTCCTGGATTATCATTATGCTAGGCTTATCTTTCTTTATCCTCTCCTTTAGATACCTCTGCTTTCCTTTACTGTTGAGTCCCCTAATGTTCCAACTTGTGACTATCATTTTATAACTTTTTGGATGGTTGTTGAAATACCTCTGAAAGAGGTATAACCCTGTGTGAGTTGACCAATATTTCTCTAACCGCTTGTATGTTTTCATTCAATGTCCATCTACCTCATTTCCTGCCTCCTTTGCAAGTACTGTCCATTCCCAGACTTTGGGTTCCTTGCATTCTTGTTTGATCTATCTGATTTGCTAAAGTAATTCCTTTCTTTTCCTTGTATTTCTGGAATGTCTCTTTATACAATTTCTTTTGGGCTTCCGGGATAAACCTTTCATCAAGATTTTTCCAGTCCTATAACAATCTTTTCATGATTCTTTCCTCCTCGTTTCCACTGTCCTTCTATGTATCTATCCCCATCTGGGTTTGTTCTACTGTCATCGCCATGCACTCCTCTGCTCCTCCTTCTGCCATACTATTCTGGTTTAGGTCTGGTTCCTTCGTATCTTTTATAATTTCCATAGTTTCCTCCGCATTTTCTTCTTTTTCATATTCCTCTTCTTCCTCCTGTAATGCCTGAAACTTGTTCTGGCATTCTACTATTACTGGTTTTGCAGGTTGTTGTATCCTTGTCATTTCCTTCCCTGGTATTTTTTTCCTATGGATTTATTGGAAGCCTGTTTCCCCTTCATTTGTCTCTTCTATCCTCCTTTTCTCTTCTTCCCATTTCCTTGGTGTTTCCTCTTCTTTATTCAGTGGGCATTGTTTGAAGAGATGTCCGTATTCATGGCACCTTCTACATCTAAAGGGTATATGCTCGTAGTCCATCGGTTGCTACCATATTTCGTCATGGTACTCTATCTCTATGTACTCCAGCAATGGTTCTGCTATATTCATATAGACGCATATCCTTGCATAGGATGTATACTTCCCTCTTTTTGTTGACTCGGCTACTTTGACAAAAGTCCAAATTGTATTGCCTATGCCTTCCAGGATATCGGGGTCCCAGAACTCCATTCTAAACCAAATAGTATTACCCAGATGGGTGCTGCTAGCACCTTTTCATGGTCTGGATTATATCCATCCTCCCAATGCCTCATAAACAACCCAGCATTATTCATAAAATATGGTCCTCCTTCAAAGGTTCTTTCCTTGTCCTCTAGATTTGCAAATATCACTGTAAAAAAACCCTTTGCCCCTAATTTTACATCTATATGCCCTTTCGGCTTCCATCTTTGTTATATCCACTTAGCTAGGTCCCTTTCCGATGGCCAAAAACCTACAAACTTGCATATCAAAGCATGATCTCTCATATAACATATGCAATCTTCAAGTTTGATGTTGGGTATTACATACCTTGGTTTTTTTTGAGCTCTAGGAAGACATCTTCCCCCAAGTTTTGTTTGCCACCGATTCCCCAGTATTGGAGTGCCAAAAACTGTTCTCCTTTGGGTCTCTCTACATTATGTCCCCACTTTATTCTCCCGTTGCCATATTTTTGTAGGAGGGGATCTCTCCCCTCCTCGGTTCCCCTGCCATGGTGTCTTTCAGTCCTTTCTTAATTTATTAACCCTCCTCTTCTTGTTGTGTCTTTGCAGGTCTGTTTGCGTGCAGAGGACTTGCCCTCCTACCCTTATCACCATCGTTGTGCCTCTTTCAGCCCTGTCTCTGTTAACCCTATATTTTCAAAACCCTTGCTCGACCATCATCACTCCTTTCCTCCATCCCAGTCCCAGTTTCTGATGTGTAATTTCAACACAATACCAATTAACGAAATTTCGACATGTGAATACATTAATAAAATGAAGCCTTTATCATTTCAATGATCATAAAATGAAAAATAAGGAAAAATATCAATTCTTTCACTTAAAATATGAATAAATATCATGCCATCTATAGTTTCAAAATTGTTTTGTATCTAGCTCAGCGTGAGTCTTGTTGTGTTATTTCACCAAACGTATGAAATTTACCCAAAAAAAATCCATACAAAAAATACATCGCAAGTGCACCAATTCATTGACTACAACATTTTCCATGATATAATACCTCATTACATACAATTCACCAAAATTTCAGCACATTAAAACATCAACAAATGGACCATTGTAATAGTGTAGGCTCAAAGTCACATGAAAAAATCCATGAATATATATCGAACAAAACCATAATAAAATAAAGTCTAGTTCACACATAACATCGAATTATGTCATGATATTATGCCAATAAATGTATTCACTACATCAAAATTTATAGCACAACCATATAATGTTTGCACCATCATTAATGTTATAGCACTCAATCAATCACAAGGCCATGATATGTATATATGTGTTATGCCCCAAATGCATATAGGTGTTTGAACCTTATGCATTCAAACTATTCAAATAGATTTGTTTTAATATTATTAATATGTCCATACAAATTTATAAGGTAGCACAAGCCACAAATAATTTTAGAGCGCAGTGATAATGTTGTTGCAATTGAAATCAAAATAAATTTGTAGTAGTTGCAAGCATTCAAATTTTTCCGATACACAGAATCATCAATATTTTGTTTCAAACATAGTCACATAGCCATTGACATGTATATCACAGTAATAGTGGATGTAATGTCAAATGTAAAGAATCTCATTGGTCTTCTCCTTCTGGTCATGGTAACAAACAATGGTTTGGGATGGTAAAAATAAGGCTTTCGATGGCATATTAGGGTGTGGCAAGCATGATAGAGGTTGGTATCTTGTAGCCTATTTCAAAATCATAATATTTTAAAGTGTGAGAATCAACATGTGTGTCTTTGTATCATATTCAATATAGGAAGCAATTCGTAAAGCAATGAGTATGTACAGATAGAGCGAGATGCGAAAGAGACACCTGCATTTTTTCTTATCTTTGGCACAACACCTCAACATTTTCCACATATTTTGGCAACATCACAAGGAAGGTTCCATACATTTGATAGGCAACAACCATAAATTAGCTTAGGTTATGATAGCACAATTAACAAATATGAATCATCAAATGTTGAAAAAAAAATTCTTAAATATTTTAGAATACTTATATGTTAGAAGTATATATGATTCTTGCAATCTATATTCCTTATCACATTCTCACAATTCAATTAATTACTTATCCATTCTATACTTTGGATGATAATGAAAAAACATATGTACCATTTTTGGTTAAGAAAAAAAAAGTTCTACAAAAGCTTGTTTTAATAATTTCGAGTGAAATTCACCACATCAAAATAAAATGCATAGCTTATGCAAGATTATAACCACATAAATTATAGTGAAGCATGAACTACATAATGATCACACCAATATGAATGTAAAATATGAAAATTACATTGTTGATTACGAAAATTTGTCCAAATGTGATCAATAATTTTCTTATTCCCAGAAATACAATTCTTGTTACTTCTTGTAATTGTTAAAGGTGTGTGTACTCTAATGACTGTTTACTTCATTTTCTATTTGAATTGATTTCAGTATTGAAATCTCCAATAGCTATAAAAATGCAATCACTATGCATGAGTTGTGCCTTTTCTATTGCAGTTGCTTCAATAACTACTGAAATAGGGACAAGTGGTACTACTTACACATTTATTCTGGATATTCAACATTGGAAATAGAATTCTAACAAAACAAGTTTGATTATGTTATTTCAAACATTCTTGATTGATATTATTTTTATGTTTTCTTCTATGCAAGAAATAACTCCATTAGCACAATTTGATATGTTGAATTTGAATTTGCAAAATTCATTGTTTGACAATAAAATGTTTGGATGTGTTTCTTGGATATAAAGAATCATAACACTTATTACATCTTAATCGTGTACAATGCCATTGATATGAGCATGTAGACTTGCATTTTCTATTGGCTTGTGTATGTATTCTGGTTTCCATGATAGTTGAGTTCTTAAGTGTTTTGTTTCTTCTAATATTTTATTATTCACAAAAAAAAAGAAAAATTGTTAGCTTCTAAAGAAGATATAATTATTCCATGGTTCTAACATGGGACAATGTTGTGTACACGAGTCCATTTGTCATTATACCACTCAAATCAAATGAAAGTCCATCCAATGTTAAACCCTATGGTTGATGAATTGCCTTAGCATAATCTAAATATATCGGAAATTGTTTCCCCTCTATAGTTTTAAACTTATTAATATGACATGCCAATGGTTTCGAAACATGTAATACTGGATTCCAATTCGATGAAATTTCTTTGTCATATAGTTCATGATGCTTGCTTCATTCTAGTTTACCAATCTCTGGATTTACAAAATCTATCTATATTTCATCAACATTTTTGCTATCTTTTCTATATATTTTGCGTATTCTATCTATTCCATTAACAAGTTCATTCTCCACATAGATCAAGAAGAACATTTCATTGGATAAGGATTCTTGGTTCTAATCTCATTGTTTTCTTATATGGTACTTAACTTATTTCCTTATTGTCATATTTGATAATTGCTTCAAGAACTATTAGTTCTTCCTTTACATGTAACAACATTTTCTCATTATGCTTCTGTACATCCTTCTTCCTACAAAATAGATATGGAAACATTATATCTAGTGGATAAGATCTATAAAATTTATTTTTTTATATATTCTATGTCTTGAATAGATTGTTGATTTACTTGCGTTTTCTTGACAATTTCAATGAATCTTTTATTTTTTTAAAGAATTGTGGTATGTAATTCATAATTACTTTTTTCCTTCTAGAAATTTTATATTGTTTTTCCCTTTTCTAAAATTTGTTGGTCAAAAATTAGAGAATATTTTATCGGTTTCACTTAGAATAAGTGTTACATATTATTTTGTCACACCTCTTGCACTTCCCCGTGTCACAGCCCGGAGTGCCCAAAACTTGACTAAACAATGTACACATGCTGATATGTAGTCCAAATCCTCCCCGAAAAACCAATGAAAAGTTTCCTTCGGTTATTGTTGAGGAAATGAGCTCAAAACCCTCATTTCTGGTTCAGTGCAAGTGCAACACTGCCCACTCGTGCTGATGGCAAGTTGAACCATATGAGTCTCGTGCTACCATGGTATTTCTCTTGGATACTTGTGTCAATCACGAAAAGGAAATTTTTCCCAAAGAGGAGGAGAAGCTTCGTGATCTACAGGCTTTGAGAATGGCAATTTGGATGATGTTCATTGTGGATGTGGTCGAATTATCACATTATTACCCTTTGATCTTATGCCTATGAGCTTCCTCCTTGAGATAAGTACCTTCCCCTATCTTTGATGAGATGCTAAATCCCTCTCCCTACATATATATTCATTCTCCTCCATTTGCAATGGTCTCTAATCATTTGTACCCTTATGCGGAGATAGTGCCTACATGCTATTCACTTTGGCTTGGAGAAGGAGTGCTTGGAGAGCTTGAGCTTGGACTTGGACATTCACTCAAGGAGGGCTACTAATATCAAGGCTTGGGTTGTATGCTTCCTCTTTTGTTTATTAATACATATGACAGCTAGTTCAATTTCCATAAATTCTTATGTGAGTGCTTCATTTATCTTAATTCTCCTTGATCTGTTAAGTGGATTACATTTGGTTATGCTTATTACACTTTATGCTTTGTCCTGTCTTTGCCCTCTTATGCAGGTATTCCAATGTTGTGAACAACAATGACTGAGCCTGAGGAGCAAGCAATCAAGACCTTCTACAAAGGAGTGCATTATAGCATCAGAGCGAGGTAGGTCCCCTCCCTATTCTCTTGTTTCGATTGTAATCTAGGAAAGTGTCTCGTATATTATCGTGTTTGTTGCCAGACCCACTCATTAGGCTAGAGGGATCATCCCTATCCATAGAGGAGATTTACCTAGACAACAAAATGGTGATTCCACTAGGGAAGTTATAACCTTTCCATCACTTTTTTCGATCTGATACTCTAATTAGTTTGACCAACCGTCGACTTCTCGGCTTATTTGCATCACTGTAGGTTTATACAGTCACTATTTTTTGCTTGAGAGTGTTGAGTCTGGTCTGATTTTTGAGAGTTTTTGTTTTTCCCTTCTTTTCCTCACCGAACACGTTTTCTAGTCTTAGATAAGCACTTCCAGCGCTGATTTTATATTAATAGTCATGATGCTCTACCTTCTACCACTACTTTTCCTTTCATAGGCGTGTTGATCGCAAAGTCTAGAAAATGTTTTGGGTTTCTTCTTATTTTCAGTGAGTCTCAACCTTTGTGAGTGTTTTTCTAGTGTGATTGCATTGTGTTTACATTGATTATTGTCCTCTAATGGTTACAATTTTCTATTTTCTTCTGTTGGTGTGTGATTAAAGTCAGATTATCTTCTACGGTTTCTAGGTTTAAGTCGCCCTCCGCTCATCACTTGGCTTGTCTTTGTGAGACGGAATTCCTCCATTTCAAAGTTTTAATACAATTAGGACAACATTTTCAAGTTTCTTTCGGTTCACATTTGCAGAGTTGTTTTCATTAGTATTTGATCATATTTGTATTTTAAAAATTACTTCTGCTCTATTGTCAAACATAGATTACAATTGTTTGCTTTAGTGAAACAGAAAGTATAGGCTTGTTTTGATTTCAATTGGTTGGAAAATAAAAGTGAAAGGGTATCTTCATTTAAGTATTTTTGAAACGTTTTGTCTTATTCGAAACCAAAGTGAATGAAATTTTCATTTTATTTGTTTTGAAAACCATTTCTTCTTTTCTTATGCATAGTGTGCATTTTGAATCAAAGTGAAAGAAAATGAACAAAAAAATTAGTGCATCTCAGTGAAAGAAAGTGATTGAGTTTCTGATTAGATGTCATTTTGGAATATCATTCGTTAATGAAAGTGAAAGAGTAGTTTTGATTTTCTAGATCTTGCATCCAAAATGTTAGGGAGATATGTTTTGATGCATTTTTATTGGCTGATGCATTGTTTGGTTGTCTCTTTTTCCCTCATTAGTTTAGCTTTCATCAAAGGGGAATCTTTCATTTTTCTCATTTAGTTGCATCATAGGGATTTCACTGACATCGTTGAGCCATAAAATTGAAACTTAATTCAAGATAACCTTAAAATTTACCTCAATTAACCTAAGGATTATTGGTAACCTAATGCAAATATCTAGAGTCCTAGGCTAGAGACGTGTTCTGATGTCTTTAAACATAGTAGCTATCGTTAACTGCCTGCATTGTATCATGGGGGTGAAATCCCATTCCAGTATAGAAGTACATCGAAGATTCTCTAGTACTTTCATATATATAGAAGGAACTTTAGTATGGCAAGTATATGGGAAAGCTCTCACCAAATGGTTATGCATTAGACAATGGTAACATGAACTTGTGCTCCCCGTACCATCAACTATATATTGAGAGACTCCACTAGGTTACTATCTTTTCGCCATAGATAATTGATTATAACGCTTTGTAAATGTGATACACCGAACACAACATTTGGGGAGATTGGCCACCATGCGTCATGTCCTTTGTTTTGGCTAAGGTGTTTATTGCGGTTCATGGATACTTGGTAAACCCTCTTTCCTATTATAACCCTTTTTTATTTTTATTTTTGCTTTGATTTATAAAATTGACATCCAACGATAATATGTTCAACCCATGCAGTTGCTTCTTGAAGAGTAATTCCTTTTAAATTTTAATTTTAAAAGCCCTCAACAAAATCATCTCTTCTTATTTTTATTTTGAAAGAAAGTCATCATGGATTAACCATTGCATTCACCTTACCATTCCCCTTGATCATCTGATACTCAAGGGTCATCACTAAGAGTTCATCTAGAACTTTCACATTCACTTGAAGCTCAAGGATTTGAACTTGGAAATGTCCCAAATATCTAATTCCTTGCTTCTTGTCCCCCACCTTGAGACTCATTGTCATCCCAGAAGTCTGATTCAGAAACCCCTAAGAGTGCACAAAGGTTTTTTTGATACCCTCCCAATCCACTTTTTGATTCGTTGGTGATATCTCCTCAAAAACCTTATAGTCCATATGATCAACCTAGTGTTCCTTTGGAATTATCTCCATGACTATCTCAGGTTCCCCCTTGCCAACTGTTTCCACCTATGGCATCAAAAAGTGAGTTTCCAACCTCTCCTTGAGGTCCTCCGGAAGTCTAAGCTACTGACACTTCTAGTGTTGATAATGATTATGAAGACAACTTTCCACCATAATGTTTTCCTTATGTGGGAAGAGTTCCATTTTAACCACCTCCTGAAAACAGTGGGCCTATGATTCTACATGGTTATACCACCTTGTCTCAACTAGTTTCAGGAATTACTAGTCCTTCTTTGTTAAAACATAATCCAATTTTTTCATCAAATGTGATGCCTACTTCTAGTTCGTTTATTCCTAAATTTACCTCTCATATCCCTGTGCTAATTATTGTTACTTGAGTTCTGATTCAGCCAACTATTTTGACACAACCATTACCTTCATTCAAACCTACAATCCTAGTGCAACTGACAATTTCGGTTAATGTGTTTGTAAGTTCCTCAATTCCCACATCAAGTGGACAAAATGTACCACCACCTCATTCACAGCATGGGGGGCAATTTCCAAATATCCCTCTTATCTCAAGTGAAACCCATGTGAGTGGACCACAACCGCACATGGTTGGAGTGAGTGGTGTTCCTAATACCACTGAATCATCTATTCCAACTGGAGTAAGTAATTTCTAGTACCAACAACCTTATTCATCTTGTATACCCCACCAACTATCTTATGTTCCAATATGGTTCACAGGAAATTCAAAATCTACCTTATATTCAACAGGAAGGTCCTCATATGCAACCTGGTCAAAATCCTATTCGTGACACATATTGTCAATTCCCAACTAGAACTTATCAGTACAAACAAGGAATTCCTCAAAGAACTATTCAACAACAACCTTTACCACAACAGGGGTAACCTTTGCAACAATAGGGGCAACCTTTGCACCAAGAAACATATTTTGTCCAACAACTGAATAAACCCTTGCATCTGCAAGGTCAACTGCTGCAATAGCAAGGCCAACCCTTGCAGCACCAAAACCAACCTTTATATCAATAAGGTCAAACCTTGCATCCATAAGGCTAACCCCTCTAGTAGCAGGGCTAGCAATTTTATCACTAGGGATAGTAGTTGCAACAACAACCTTATAATCCATATGCTGCACAAAATGCTTATCTGCCTTATGGTTCTCAATGGCCTATTGTAGGTTATTATCAACCTTACCCTGGTTAGAAGCCACCTTTGTGGGGATAAAATCCACCTTATGGTTAGGGTACCCATCAATGGGGGTAAAATCAAGCTCCTTATGGTCAAAATCTGCCACTTTGGAGGAAAAACCCTTACCAACAACGATGGTATCTACGAATTAGGACTTATCAAATGCCTTAAATGCCTTTCTACTCAAAATTTTCATTTCTAGTGACGTTGGAACTGCTAGATATCTCAAGGCTCACTAATGATCCAAAAATTGATTTGCCTTATTGGCCTCGAGTTCCCACTAAGATTCCTAGAGATTGCGCAAAATTTGAAGGAAAAGTTAAAGAAGACCCCCAGGCCCATATGATGACTTATCACTTATGGTGTTCTTCCAATCCCTACGTTGATGACTTTCTTCATCTATACCTCTTTCAACTAACCTTGAAAGGTGTTGCCACAAAATGGTACATTGATCTCTAGGTACCTATTCAAACTTCAATTCTTTGGCCATGGTCTTCCTCACTCCCAGTTATCGACTCGTTATGAAATTGGTACCCATTTTCTTACATCTCTGAAACATGATACTCATACCCACATCTCTCATCACATCGATGAATGGAGACCTCAGAATTACCTCATCAAGCTTAAATACCTAATGAGTTGTTAACTAAATGGTTTACCAAATCATTTGTCAACAAAATTTCTATAGACACAACAATTGGAGGTTGTGTTACTGAATATCAAGCTAATGCTCATGTCCAATATTGAGATTTGGTATATTCCCAATATAGCATGTTATATGAGATCTTTCCTAATGCTCCAAGGCCATCTTCAAAATCCAACATATTTGAATTCTCAGAATGTACCACTTATTGATGGTATTATTGGAGAAGTATCTCAAAATTCCAATAAAGCTTACTCGAAGCAAAAACATGTTTCAAATACTGCATCCAATTCTCCTTCGAATCCTAGTAAAACCTCTGAGGTTAATGCCATTCATTCTATCGTGGAAAACAAAGCCTCAAATCGTAAAAAGAAGGGTAAATGTAAAGAAAAATATGATACCCCAAAATAGGATCCTCCTATTCCATCTTCTCATGATGTCTCCAAACATAAGCATAAGTATCCTTGTCTCATTTGTGAGGAATATCACTATACCAAAGATTGTCCCTGTCGTGCTAAAGTTAGTTGCTTATTGAAAGGGACACTGGTTGTATTGAAAGAGCCATGTCCATCACAACAGACCCAATTGGTAGAACAACCATAACCCTCTGCCTCTTCAAGTTCTCAGGTTTACATGAGTGGTACAATACTTATTTTTGTTTCCACTCAATTGAAATATTATCAAACTCCTCAAAAGAAGATGGTGGAAAAGGAAGCCACTAATACACCTTCTACTTTCGCTCCACCCTGTTTTGGTCCTCTTCATATCAAGAGACCTAATAATGAATCTGTCATCCAACTGCCTCCTAAAGGTGTGCTAAGAAGTCATCTTATAATCTGAATGCTAGAGCTACTCAACATTATAGTATTGTCAAAGATCTAGCTCAAGTGCCTTTGGAGATATCTTACTTGGAAGTTCTCCAAACTTTTCCAACATAATGGAAATAACTGTTATCTTCTATAGGAGGAATTGATCCTACAGATTTGAATTTATCACTTTTGATCTGGAAAAACATGTTCCTCATCTTCCCCATCAAATTTCATTTCTATTCCAAGTGGTTATAAAAGGGAAGATGCTTCATCGTAATTTCATTTATGAGGGTGCTTCCATCTGCATCATGTATATTTCATGTTGGAAATCCATTGGATCTCCACCTCTCAATCATTATCTGAACACCTTAGAATACTTTGATGGTAGAGGCTCACATTCTTATGGTATTCTCACAAGTTTTCCCATCACCTTAGAAGGGAAAATTATCAAATTAGAAGTAGAAGTCATAGATGAAAATCTCAATTACAACCTTCTACTTGGACAAAGTTGGACTCATGCCATGTTTTGCGTGGTTTCCTCCTTGTTTCATGTGCTCCGTTTTCCTTATGAAGGGAAAATCATCATTGACAATCAATTGGCCTTTTTATCTTCCTGTTCTTCAAATGGAAATGTCCCATATGTGGGAAATACCAATATTCCCTATTTGAGTGTGGGGGTAGGTATTTTCAAATATTCTTCTTTAACGGGAACTTTTTCTCTCCCACCTCTGCATGTAGCCTTGGTTAGCATGATCTCAACCTCAAGTGATCCATGGATCATCCCTGCTTTGGATTAGGTTGATTATCTTGATGATGTTATGACACTAATTCCTTTAGAACAAGCTTTTCAAGAATTTATTTTGGCTTCAATGGCTGCTTCTAAAAGTCATACTATTCTTAGCATGCACCTAAATGCATATTCACAATCTCCTTGGCTTGGTTCTTTAGATTATCTAGATCCCTTGAATGAGAGATTTCCCACCAACAAGATTATTGTTGAGGTTACGTCTCTTGATCAAACTCCTTCAAATGATTCTCATCATCATTCCTCATTTCTTCCAAGTCTTAGTGATATTTCTTCGTGTCTTGAGACTTTTATTTCTCATAACCTGACACATCCATGTCAAACACCTGTTTTGGTGCACGAATTTCTATCCAAAGGTAATATGGGAAATATTAATACTACCATGCCAATTGACGTTTCCATTAAACTTGGGATTGTTGAGGACATTCACATCGGGGTTTCCTATTCTCTGGAAGAGACCAGTGTTTACACTAACCTTTTTGAAGAGTTTCGCGATGTCTTCTCTTGGTCATATGAGGAAATGCTTGGTATCAATCAAACTATAGTGGTGCATGAAATACCCACTTATCCTAATGTGAAGCCTATTCATCAACATCTCCATCCGATGCATCCTAGAAAGGTCGTTGTTATTAAGGGAGAAGTTGAAAAACTTCTAAAGACTGGTTTTATTTTCACCATTCCATTGAAAAATTAGGTTTCCAAAATCTTACCCTCTAGTAAAAGCAGGGAACAATTCGAGATTGTGTTGATTATCGTGATAACAACCATGCATGTCCTAAAGATCATTATCCAACTCCCTTTATTGATCATGTCATTGATGAGTGTGACGGGAGTGATATTTTTTTATTTTATTGATATTTTCTTTGGTTATAACTAGATTAAGATATTACCCGCTAATCAACACAAAACTACTTTCATCTGTCCATTCGGAACTTTTAATTATAAGAAGCTCCCTTTCAGTCTCAAAAATGTTGGTGCTACCTTCCAGAGAGTGATGTCATATGCCCTTCATGATATTAAACACATTTTTCAACCTTATTTAGATGAGTTACCATCTCATTCTTCTAAGTGTATTTTTCAACCTTATTTAGACAACTTACCATCTCATTCTTCTAAGCGTCCTGACTATCCATACCACCTTCAAGCAATCTTTCTACGTTGTCGACACTATCATATTCATCTCACTCTGCATAAATGTGACTTCTGCATCAAATCCAGTTGCCTCTTTGGTTTTTTTGTGTCCAAGGAATGCATTTGAATAGATCCTTTGAAAGTAGAGGCTTTTGTAAATTTACCCCCTCCTTCATCCCTAGACCAATTGTAGAGATTGCAAGGGAAGACAAATTTTCTTCGTCGATTTGTCCCTAATTATGTGGAGCTTGCCAAGAGATTTACTCAGTTGCTTCAGAAGGGGATCCCATTCATTTGGGATGAAGTCGCTTAACAATATTTCGATTATATAAAGAAGGCACTCATTAGTTATCCTTTATTTCATCCCCCCAATTACCACCATGATTATTTCTTGTACTTGGCCACGACTGACAATACCATTGCCGTGGTACAAGTCTAGGATGACGACAATGGCGATGAACAGGTGTTTTATTATTTGAGTCAAAATATTATTAACACAAAAAATTGATATTCTCATGTCGATAAGCTTGCCTTGGCAGTAGTCCATGTTGTACAACGATTTCACCATTACATTCTTCTACGGAAGACCATAGTGATTTCTGACTATAACCCCATGACTCATATTCTGACCCTTTAGTTACTTAGGGTAAAATCCTCTAAATGGATCGTTCTCCTGCAGGAGTTTGATTTGTAGTTTACTGCTGCCAAATCAAAGAAGTCATTAGTGTTTTCCAAATTGATTTGTGCCCTTCCTTATAAAAACACCTCCATTGATTTTACTGAGAAGATTCCTGATGAAACCTTGCTTCTCATCAGTACTCGTGACCCATGGTACAAACAAATTATTGTTTATCTTCACACCCAAACTTTTCAATTCGAGTTTTCTTGACCTAACTATCGCCACATCTGGCATCAGTCTCAACCTTATCAGATTATTTGTGATACATTGTACAAAGTCATTGTTGATTATGTTCTTTACATATGTTTAACACTTAAAGAGACTCAACGAGTCCTAAATCACTGCCACTCTGGGGCATGTGGTGGTCACATGGTAGGCTATGCCACTACTCAAAAGATCCCTCACATTGGTTATTTTTGGCCATCTATCTTCAAAGGTTGCATTTTGGCAGTTCAAAAGTGCCATGAATGTCTGATATATAATCGTAAAAAACACACCCTGCCAAGACCCTTATGCCCAGTTGTTACCATAGGCCCATTCACTACATGGGGAATCAATTTCATGACCTATAGCCCTTGCTCAGTTGGGGAACATGGCTATATCATCGTCATCATCGACTATTTTATTAAATGGGCCGAGGTGATGTCCACATATAATGTTAACGGTACAGCTACTGCTTAGTTCCTATTTAACCATGTCATATCCCATTTTGGGTTCCCTCAAGCTAACATCACTAATCATGAATCCCATTTTCATCAGTACATGATGGAAGAGCTTACTACTCAGTTGGGACTGTGTCACAACAACTCAACTCCTTATTACCCATAGGCCAATGGCCAAGTTGAAGCGGTTAAGAAAGCCTTGGTTACCTTGCTTTAGTGTACCACTGGGAACCACAAAAAATAGTAGCATCTCATGCTTTTTGCAGATCTTTTAGCTTACTGAACATTAACTAAGATAGCCACTCGTTTCACTCCATTCCAATTGGTATATGGTGTAGAGGAAACACTCCCTACCGAGTGTTGGATTCCTTCGTTAAAAATAGTTATCGAACTACTCTCTAATACATCACTTGAAGAGGAATGTTTAATTTATCTCGAGTGGCTTGATGAAACCCCTCGTATTGTTGCGATGGTTATCAAAGCACATAAACAAGGAGTTAAATCTCATTATGATAAAACTATTCCTCCACGTGTTTTCACTGAAGGTGACTTGGTCTTGATCTATGACGAAGCCAATGATAAGTTAGGAGCTGGGAAGTTGAAACCTGTGTGGCATGGGCCAAACATTATTAAACATGTTTTGTAAAAGGGTGCCTATGAGTTGGTTGACTACGAAAGTAATGTGTTAGCACAACCCCGCAATGGAATTTATCTGAAAAAGTATTATGCAAGATTTCTGTATAATTACTTTTGTACATTAGTGTGTGAATTCATTAGTGTGAATTTTGATTTTTGGTGTGATTGTTTGCTTTGCAGACATGTTTCCTCTGCTTACCTTGTGCTCTACTCGGCTCACAAATGTCATCAAACCATTATGTTGGTTTCACGGATGGTGATTTTCGTAGCACATGAAAATTACCTTCCGCAGCTTGGGCACTCTTCGCCCCTGATGGCCAGTTAATCAATTTACAAGGTATTTTCTTGGGACGAACAACTAATAATATTGTTGAGTACAATGCAATTATTTAACTATTATCATTAGCAATTTCTCTCGGAATCAGAAATTTGGTTTTGAAGTTAGATTCACAAATCATTTTGCTACAATTAAATAGTCATTATTCAGTAAGAAATCCCCAAGTTTTGTGCATGTATCTATGTGTTCGATTACTGGAAAGAAACTTTGATTACATTAGATATCAACACATTCCATGAAATCTGAATACGTTAACAGATGTGTTGGAAAATTATGGTTTTGATAAACATTTGTGTCACATATGAAAAACCTGAACACATCATCATATGAACACATAAGTAGATAGTAGAAACATGCATATGTATATATCGAGTTTGTCAAAGTTTGTTATACCACAATCTCAAAAAAGAGTGTTCTGAGACATAGGGCTTTAAAAGCCTACAACAACAAAGATAACACAACTAGGACTAGTCTATCGCCCACATGATGCTCATGATAGCATGACACAACTCTAATCACTCGGCCTAACAACTAATGAAGTTTCACAGATTCTTCCACTGTGTGCCTCTGGTACCTCAATGGCACGTCATCTATAGTAGTGTACGTTGGAATCCCCTGATTAATACTTCAAGATTTCACTCCATCTCCACTACAAGTTTGCTCCTTCCTCTTTTAGAGACTCTTCCTCTACTGGGCGTGCTACTCGCCAAGCTATCAAAGACATTTCAGGAGGTATTTCCAGTCCCACTTGTGCACAATTATCATAATTAAACTCTCAAATACACTTCAAGAAAATTATAAAACATGCAAAATTCCAAAAAACAAGTTTTTACCTGCATCAATCCATATTTCACTAGGTGATAGAGGAAGATCTGGGTCTCCTCTAAATTATATGCCCACATAGACATAGTCATCTACCACGATTAGTTGTCAGCATAACCAACCAAAGAATCGGAGAGAGAAATGCATTTGTTGACGTCCTCCACCTTGAGGCATAATCTCACTCCATCTGAGTAACATCCGGTCTCTAGGAGCTAGATCATCCACCTCTACCAACTCGTAATGAAATAAAGGCACACGCTCCAAGCAGAATGTGACTAAGACTGATCCAAAACCAAACTGCTTCAAACGAATTGTTTTACACTTGGTCAACTATCTTTCATTTTGACCAACAATTCTTTGAACCAATTAAATACTATTGGATTGAGGCAGTCCTCTCTATCTGGACCTAATATTTTGTTGCCTTATGCAACACTCATGCCTCAGGAATACAAGTCGTGGTATGTAAAATATTCCTCAAGGGAAGGTTGCCTATGGTTTCTATATTAACGTTTCCACCCATGGTTGTTTCTACACCCAGGCAGTGCCTTCTGATTAGGGTCTTAGTGCTCTCTCCTCCAGTACAAGCTCCAAAGAGTTGGACCCTCTCTCCTCTCCTGGAAAGTCCATTGATGAAGTAAATTTCAAATACCTCTAGTTCTAATTCTTGATCTCCAATGATGAATATCTCACGACGAAATCCCATAATCCTATGAGATACTATAATAGTTCATTCTAAGATTTGAGTCTGGGGTTCTAAAATAGATTAAACAACCCACAGTCCCTCAAAGTGTCAACACATGATTCACTTTTGGTAGCTTGGTGGTATTACACCTCATGGTCTCTCTCCTTCCATTCATGGCCATATCCATTTAGGTCTCCTGCAAACAATCCATAAACAATATTTAGAAGCTTTTCAATGCATCCAAATTTTAGAAAAGCTAATTAAGACAGAGGATTTCACATTTTATTTTTCACTCTAAGCCTAGCATGACTGTTTGAATTGTTTTTGCGCTGGCAGCGGGAGGGTCTTTTATGCTATGGGGTGATCAACACGGATTCAATGATCAAACTCATGCTGATCATCCTCGATAATAAAAATGAAAATCCTCCTGCTACAGAGTCAAAACGTCTGTGAAATTGATTAAAAATGGTATGAAAAACAAGAGAAAGGGAAAAGCTCTTACCTCCAGCTAACGGATCATGAAATGGTCCCCCGGATCTGCCACACTTCTTTCCTGAAGAATTAGAGAAAATAGGGTAAAATGGACTCTCCAAATTACTCAAAGTGAAATGGTAGAATGTTCTTTACTTTTTCTCTGTTTATAAGTTTTCAAATACATTTTTTCCAATATTTTATTATTTTTCTCAATATCGGTGATGTGTGGTTGTATTTTTGTAGTTACTGGACCTTTTTTTTAATCTCCTTTTCAGACTCATTAAAAATAAACAAAAAAGTAACCCCCCTGGAGTCATATTTAAGCTCTTTTCTCACACTCGAAAAATGAAAACATCGTTGACTAATTCTCTTTTCAAAATTATTAAATTAAATGAATTTTTCGTGTGATTATACGTTTACCCATTTTTCGGGTTGGGATTGACTATTTATGAAAAAGGAACACCTTGGTCGCCATGGTCAAGAGGTTATCTCAAATAATTTTTCTACCTTTTCGAGTTCGAGACAATAATTACAAAAAGGGACATGATGGAGTTTTATTTTTTGCCTCTTTTTCAAACTCTCTAAATATGAAAAGGACGTTGAGTTACTCTTTCATAAAACTCGTAAAAATTAAACGATGAAAGACTTGTCACCATGACAAGACTGAGTTTCTCCTTCCTAGGACTCATAAAACTTATTAGGATAGATTCATTCAAAGAAAGAACTTATACAACAAGCATATGCTATCCCCTTCAAGCTTGTGATTAAAAATAATTAGGGTACTCACTAGAAATAGTGGGGAAAGTGTGAAAGTGAAACATCTCTTATATAGGCAGAATGTCGCTCTTGAACATGAGACTAGTATGTTTCTCATGTCGGGTTTGGGATATCCTCACTGAGTCACTTGTCCTTCTAGGTTTGGGTGATCTATTTTTCCTTTCATCTAACTATTCCACTTCGTCATCATGACCCTTGGTCCTATGTTGAGTCAAATGTTGCCACACTTTGGAGTCATGTAACTGATATGTTCGAGGGAAGTCCTCTCTGCAGTTTACTACCTATACATTGTCTAACCCTTTGCCATAGTCATGGATCATACTCATTTATTCCACTTTATTCCTTTTTTTGTGTCCATGATGAGGGAATCATTATGACCCTCCTTCGACGAGTCATTTCCTGTCGACTTCAGCTCATTATCAAGGAAAATGACTTAGGAAATCCCTTTCAGTACCTTAGAGATTGCATGCTGTAATGAAAAGTTCTTTGCATTTGCAAATAGTTTTTCATCATTGGCCTTCGATTAAATGATTCTAGGAGTGTTTCGAATTCAACTTCATTTTCACATTCATGGATTTTACTATCGTACCTTGAGAGCCATTGTTATTATTGGTGGTTTCTCTCATGCTTGTTAATAGTTCACATCAATGTCCGATAATTAGGTGGTTTTCATGATTGTATACATGTTTGATCTATATGGATGTTTGTGACCATACCATGGGACCTTATATATGATGATGATAATGATGATCCCCCTATATCGGGTGATTGTGTCCATACCATGGATCTTAGACTTCCAAACGATCCTTTTCATTTAGATGGTTGCACCCATACCATGGATCCTTTCGCATGGTCCTTTCTATCAAAGTGGCTACATCCATACCATGGGTTCATGTTTTGGTATATATGAAAGAAATATATGATGTGTATATTTCTATGCGTCCTTTATTTGTGAGTCTCCTGATTGTGTTTGTTCTCATCCTTGCAATAGCTCGTAAACAATCTCAACCATCACTCCCTATTTCAGCATCATGCTTTACGGGGCATCTGTTACGCAATAATGTTTCACACCTCCTGCACTTCCCTATGTCATACCCCAGAGTGCCCAAAACATGACAACTATTTAGTATACCCATCATGATATGCAGTGAAGATCCTCCCTGAAGAACTATTGAAAAGTTTCCTTGAGTTGTTCCTAAGGAAAATGATCTCAAAACCCTAATTTTGTGAATTTTACACTACCCAATCATGTTGATTGCATGTTGGTCCATATGAGCCTCGCCCTGCTAGCGTGGATTTGGTGTGGATACTCGCAATCATCCATAATAGGAAAGGTTTCCCAAAGAGGGAGAAGCTTCATGATATAGAGGCTTCTATAACTGTGAGTT
Organism: Pinus taeda; assembly: GCA_000404065.3. Classification (NCBI taxonomy): domain Eukaryota; kingdom Viridiplantae; phylum Streptophyta; class Pinopsida; order Pinales; family Pinaceae; genus Pinus; species Pinus taeda. Next base: position 125,248 of record APFE031453137.1, read on the forward strand.
GGATGATTTTCATTATGGATGTGGTCGAATTATCCCAATATTACCCTTTGATATTATCCCTATGAGCTTCATCCTTGAGATGACTCAAGCACATCCCCTTATCTTTGGTGAGATCCTAACTCCCTCTTCTTGCCTATATATTCATTCCCCTCTATTCCCAAATGGTTGGTCTCTGATTATTTGCACCCTTATGCTAAGATAATGCCTACATGTTATTCACTTTGGCTTGGAGAAGGAGTGATTGGATAGATTGAGCTTGGACTTCTGTTAGGATATTCTGACACATAGGAATAGTTAAGTATAACTTGGTCTAGTATAGAGTTAGGTAAAGTGTTTTTCTTTACTATGTACATTTGTAACTTACAATCCGAGGGTCATGATATGTAGTTTATGTAAATTTTCATTCTTTTATTAATAAATTGCCTGAAGTGGCCGCGTTGGCTCAAGCCGTGGACTGTTTCCCTCTTTGAGGGTTTTAACCACGTCAAAATACTAGTGTATTGATCTGTGATCTGTTTGTGAGCAGTGTCCTTTGGTGTTCTGTCTAAGGAACTTACCCTGTAAATTCCTACATGGTATCAGAGCTATTTGAGGGCCGCGTCCATTGGTGATCCAAATCTGAAGCCGGTACAATTGCATCTGACTGCCATCTCCTAGATCTACTATTTCTGACTACTTTCGGGCTGAGAGGACTGCTCTTTTCTTTTAGGAGCATATGTTCCAATGAGGAACCCCTTTCATTTCACGTGAAAAGGTTTTCGGTAGCCCTAGCTGTGTCATTTTTAAGATCTGGAGGTATACATTGTTTATTTGCAGTTTACAATTATTTTCTCTCTGTTTATTTCGGTTTCGGTTTATTTAGCTCTTTTTTATTACCAAATCTATACCTTTCATTTCTGCATATGCTCTTTGCCCTGCAACTCTGTACGATCTGGGCAAATCAGAAACAGAAAGGAAGGATTTTTCTCATGTGTATGCTCTTTTCCCTGCGCCTTAGTGTGATCTCAGAAAATCAGAAACATTGAGGAAAATATTTAGTTTCCGGGTAAAGCTAACTTTAAGCCATAAGGCTTCTTTTTTTTTGTATTTCTGTGTTGGGTTTTGTGTTTTTGTTTTCTAGGAAGAAAAGTAGCTTTCTCAAGCAAGCACGCAATCCAAAGCTTCAGCGACCAAAAGAAAACAAAGCCC
>APFE031453137.1:150468-222252 GCA_000404065.3 Pinus taeda
CGCACCTCTTGAACTGTTCTCCTGTGTACTTCTTTATTTTCATCAAAATGAGAGCCATGCCATGGGTGTTTGCCATCAAGTACAACATCTGAAATCATACCAGAACCATAATGCCAACACTATGTAGGTTCTCTATGGAGTAAAAACATGAAATAAACCCTAAGAGATGAAAATCCAAAGGTCAAATTCAAATGGAGTAAAAACGACCATTAATCTAGGTTGCATATCAAGACTAAGACCCATATTCACCATATATTAGCACAATTGAGGAGCATTGAAATTGGTGGATGGAATTACAAGTTTTAGGGCCATGCAATTAAATCAGAGGGTGATGTTGGTATCGATACAGACATGTCAAAAAATATAGAGCTTAAAACCACATCAAGTATCATATTATATCACCATGCAAATTCATACAATGAATGATCATGTCACGCAATTCCTAGGGGTTAGTTTCCAACATGTAATTTCAACATAGTACCAATTAACAAAATTTCGACATGTGAATACATTAATACAATGACGCCTTTATCATTTCAATGATCATAAAATGAAAAATAAGGATAAATATCAATTGTTTCACTTACAATATGAATAATATCATGCCATTTATAGTTTCAAAAGTGTTCTCTATCTAGCTCAGCATAAGCCTTGTTGTGTTATTTCACCAAACGTATGAAATTTACCCACAGAAAATCCATACAACAAATACATCGCAAGTGAACCAATTCATTGACTACAACATTTTCCATGATATAATCCCTCATTACATACAATTGACCAAAATTTCAGCACATTAAAACATCAACGAATGGACCATTGTAATAGTGTAGGCTCAAAGTCACATAAAAAAATCCATGAATATATACCCAACATAATCATAGTAAAATAAAGTCTAATTCACACATAATATCAAATTATGTCGTGATATTATGCCAATATATGTAGTCATTACATCAAAATTTATAGCACAACCATATAATGTTTGCACCACATTAATATTATAGCACTCAATCAATCACAAGACCATGATATGTATATATGTGTTATGCCCCAAATGTAGATAGGTGTTTGAAACTCTTGTGAATCCAAACTATTCAAATAGAGTTGTTTTAATATTACTAATATGTCCATACAAATTTATAAGGTAGCACAAGCCACAAATGATTTTAGAGTGCAATGAAAATGTTGTTGCAATGGAAATCAAATTAAATTTGTAGTAGTTGCAAGCATTCAAATTTTTCCAATACACAGAATCATCAACATTTTGTTTCAAACATAGTCGCATAGCCATTGACATGTATATCATAGTAATAGTGGATGTAATGTCAAAATTAAAGAATCTGAGTGGTCCTATCCTTCTCGTCATGGTAAAAAATAGTGGTTGAGGATGGTGAAAATAAGGTTTTCGATGGCATATTAGGGTGTGGCCAAGCATGACAGAGGTGGTTATCTTGTAGCCTATTAAAAAATCATAATATTTTAAAGTGTGAGAACCAACATGTTTGTCTTTATATCATATTCAATACATGAGGAAATTCGTAAATCAATGAATATTTACGGATAGAGCCAGATGCAGAAGAGACACGTGCATTTTATTTTTTATTTTTGGCACAACACCTCAACATTTTTCGCATATTTTGGCAACATCACAAGGAAGGTTCCCTACATTTTATAGACTACAACCATAAATTAGCTTAGGTTATTATAACATGATTAACAAATATGAATCATCAAATGTTGAAAGAAAAAAATGATTTAATATTTTAGAATACTTATATGTCAGAAGTATATATGATTCTTGCAATCCATAGTACTTATCACATTGTCACTATTAAATTAATTACTTATCACAAAAATACTCATTTTTGTTAGTTTCTAAAGAAGATATAATTATTCCATGGTTCTGACATGGGACAATGTTGTGTACACTAGTTCATGTATCATTATATCACTCAAATCAAATACAAGTCCATCCAACGTTAAAACTTATGATCGATGAATTGTCTTAGCACAATCTAACTATATCGGAAATTATTTCCCCACAATAGTTTTAAACCTCTTGATATGACATGCCAATGGTTTCGAAACATGTAATATGGGATTCCAATTCGATGAAATGTTTTCTTCATATAGTTCATGATACCTGCTTCTTTATAGTTTACCAATCTCTAGGTTTACAAAATCTATCTGTTTTGCATTAACATTTTTGCTATCTTTTGTATATATTTTCCATATTCTATGTATTCCATTAACAACTTCATCCTCAATATAGATCAAGAATAACATTTCATTGGATAAGGATTCTTAGTTCTAATCTCATTGTTTTCTTATATGGTTCTTAACATATTTCCTTACAGTCATATTTGACAATCGTATCAAGAACTATTAGTTCTTCCTTTACATGTAACAACATTTTCTCATTATGCTTGTGTACTCCTTGTTCCTATAAAATAGGTATGGAAACATTAGATCTAGTGGATAAGGTCTATAAATTTTATTTTTTTACATATTCTATGTCTTCATTAAATTGTTGATTTACTTGCACTTTGTTAAGGATTTCAACGATTTTTTTTATGTTTTTAATGCATTGTGGTATCTAATTCATGGTTAGTTTTTCCTTCTAGAGATCTTATGTTGTTTTTCCCTTTCTAAAATTGGTTGCTAAAAAATTAGAGAAGATTTTATTAGTTTCGCTTAGAATAAGTGTTACACAGTATTTTTCACAACTCTTGCACTTCCCTGTGTCATAGCGTTGAGTGCCCAAAACTTGAAAACTATGCAGTGTACCCATCCTGATATGTAGTCTAGATCGTCCCTGACGAACTAATGGAAAGTTTCCTTGAGTTCTTCTTAAGGAAAATGAGCTCAAAACCATAAGTTTTGGGTCAACGTGACTGCAACACTGCGCACTCGTGTTGATGGCAGGTTGAACCATATGACCCTTGCACTACCAGCATGGATTTCTCTCAGATACTTGTGTCGATCCATAAAATGATTTTTTTTCCCAAAGAGGAGGAGAAGCTTCATGATCTAGAGGCTTCCAAAACGGTGAGCTAGATGATGTTCATTGTGGACGTGGTCAAATTCTCCCAATATTACCCTTTGATCTTATCCCTATGAGCTTCCTCCTTGAGATGAGTACCTTCCCCCATCTTTGATGAGATGCTAAATGCCTCTCCCTACCTATATATTCATTCCACTCCATTCTCAAATGGTTGGTCTCTGATTATTTGTACCCTTATGCTGAGATAGTGCCTACATGCTATTCACTTTGGCTTGGAGAAGGAGTGCTTGGAGAGCTTGAGCTTGGACTTGGACATTGACTCAAGGAGGCTACTAATATCAAGGCTTGGGTTGTATGCTTCCTCTTTTGTTTATTAATATATATAAGCGTTGATTCAATTTCCAAAAATTCTTGTGCTAGTGCTTCATTTATCTTAATCCTCCTTGATCTATTAAGTGGATTACATTTGGTTATGCTTGTTGCACTTTATGCTTTGTCGTGTCTTTGCCCTCTTGTAGAGGTATGTAAACACTGTGAATAGCGATGACTAAGCCTGAGGAGCAAGTGATCAAGACCTTCTACAAAGGAGTTCATTTTAGCATCAGAGCGAGGTAGGTCCCCTCCCTCTTCTCTTGTTTTGATTGTAATCTAGGAAAGTATCTTGTAGATTGTCTTGTTTGTTTCAAGACCCACTCATTTGGCTATACGTATCGTCTTTGTCCGTAGAGGGGATTTAGCTAAACAAAAAAATAGTGACTCCACTGGGGAAGTTATAACCTTTCTATCACTTTCTTCGATCTGCTACTCTGATTAGTTTGACCAACTGTCGATTTCTCAGCTTCTGTGCATCACTGTAGGTTTATAGAGTCACTAGGTTTTGCTAGTGAGTGTTCAGTTTGGTCTGATTTTTGAGAAGATTTTTTTCATTCCTTTCCTCACCCAACAAATTTTCTTATCTTAGATAAGAACTTCTAGTTCTGATTTTAGATTAATAGTCATGATGCTGTACCTTCTACTGCTACTTTTCCTTTCATAGGCGCGTTGATCCCAAAGGCTAGAAATGTTTTAGGGTTTCTTCTTATTTTCATTGATTCTCAACCTTTGTGAGTGTTTTTCCAGTGTGATCTCATTGTGTTTACCTTGATTATTGTCCTCTAATGGTTACAATTGTTTCTTTTCTTTTGTTTCTATGTGATTGAAGTTGGATTGTCTTCTAGGGTTTCTAGGTCTAGGTCACCCTTTACTCATCACTTGGCTTGTCTTTGTGAGATCGATTTCCTCCATTTAGGAGTTTTACTATTATCATGACACCATTTTCAAGTTTATTTTTGTTGACATTTGAGAAGTTGTTTTCAATAGTATTTGGTCATATTTCTAATTTCAAAATTACTTTTGCCTCATTGTCAAATGTAGATTACAATTGTTTGCTTTCATGAAACTAAAAGTATAGCCTTGTTTTGATTTCAATTGTTTCTAAAAGAAAAGTGAAGGGCATCTTCATTTAAGTATTTTTGAAATGTTTTGTTTTATTCGAAACCAAAGTGAATGAAATTTTCATTTTAGTTGTTTTGAAATCCTATTTTTCTTTTCTTATGCATTAGTGTGCATTTTGAATCAAAGTGAAAGAGAAAGGCCAAAACTATTAGTGCATCTTAGTGAAAGAAAGCAATTTTGTTTCTCATAATATTTCATTTTGGAATTTCACTCATTAGTGGAAGTGAAAGAGTAGTTTTCATTTTTTAGATCTTGCATCCAAAAAGTTAGGGAGATATGTCTTGATGCATTTTTCTTAATTAATGCATTGTTTGGTTGTCTCTCTTCCCTGATTAGTTTATATTTCATCGAAGGAAAAGATTTCATTTTTCTCATTTAGTTACATGATAGGGATTTAGTTGACATCGTTGAGCCGTAAAATTGAAACCTAATTCAAGATAAACTTAAAATTTACCTCAATTAACCTAATGATCATTGTAACCTAACACAAATATCTAGAGTTCTAGGCTAGAAACATGTTCCAACATCTTTAAACATAGAAGTTTTTGTTAACTGTCTGCATTGTATCACGAGGGTGAAATCCCATTCCAGTACAGAAATATATCGAAGGTTGTCTAGTACTTTCATATATATATGAGGCATTTCAGTATAGCAAGTTTATGGGAAAGCTCTCACCATACGATTATGCATTAGACAGTGCTAACACGGACTTGTGTTCCCAATACCATCGAGTATATACTACTATACGCCACTAGGTTGTTATATTTTAGCCATAGGTAATTGATTATATTGCCTTGTAATCATGATACATCGAACACAAAATTTGGCAAGATTGGTCGTGGTACATCCTTGGTTTCAGCTAAGGATTTTATTGCTATTCATGGATACATGGTAAACGCTATTTCCTAGTATAACACTTTTTACTTTTTTTTTGTTTTTAGTTATAAAATTGACTTCCAACGATCATATCTCAAACTCGTACAGTTGCTTCTTGACCTCATATTGAGTAATTCCTTGTAGATTTTAATTTTAAAATCTCTCAACGAAATAATCTCTTCTTATTTTTATTTTGAGAAGAAATCATCATGGCTAAACCATTGCGTTCACCTCACCATTCCCCTTAATCATCTGATACTCAAGGGTCATCACAAGGATTTTGCCCATAACTTTCACAGTCACTTGAAGCTCAAGAATTTAAACTTGGAATTGTCCCAATTATCTAACCCCTTACTTCTTGTCGCCCACCTCAACACTCATCTTCATCTCAAGAGTCTAATTTAGAAACCCCTAAGAGTCAACATAGGTTTGATTTATACCCTCCCAATCCATTTTTTGATCCATTGGTGATATCTCCTCAAAAACCTTATAGTCCATATGATCAACCTAGTTTTCCTTTGGAGTTAGCACTACGACCATCTCAGGTTACCCCTCACCAACTATTTCCACCTATGGCATTAGAAGGTGAGTTTCCAACTTCTCCTCAAGGTCCTCCATAAGTTTCAGCTACTCACACTCCTAGTGTTGATAATGATTCTAAATACAACTTTCCACCGGAAGGTTTTCTTTATGTAGGAAGAGTTCCATTTCAACCACCTCCTTAAAATAGTGTGCCTATGATTCCACATGGTTATACCACCTTGGCTAAACTAGTTTAAGGAAATCCTATTGCTTCTTCATTATACCAAAATCCAATTTGGTCATCGAATGCTATGCCTACTTCTCGTTCGTTTATTCATAAGGTGACCTCTCATACCCCTTTGCAAATTGTCGTTACATCAGTTCCGATTCAACCAACTATTCGAACACAACTATTACTTTCATTCCAACCCACAATCCCGATGCAACTGATGGTTTCGATTAATGTGTCTATAATTTCCTCAGTTCCCCCATCAAGTGGACAAAATGTGCCACCACCACATTCGCAACATGGGGGGCAATTTCCAAATATCCCTCTTATCTCAAGTGGAACCCATGTGAGTGGATCACAACCTCACATGGTTGGAGTGAGTCAACCTATTAATGGTTCCCAATCCCATTGAATCATCTATTCCAACTGGAGTAAGTAATTTCTAGTCTCAACACTCTTATTGAGCCTAGATACCCCACCAATAGCCTTATGTTCCATATGGTTCAAAAGCACTTCAAAATCCACCTTATATTCCACAAGTAGGTCCTCATATTCAACCTTGTCAAAATCTTATTCCCAACACATATGGTCAATTATCAACTAGAACTTATGAGTACCAACAACGAATTACTAAAGGAACTGTTCAACAACAATCTTTACAACAATAGCAGTAACCTTTGCAACAACAGGGGCAACCTTTGTAGCAGTTTCAACAACATTTGCAGCAACAAACATAGTTTGTCCAACAACTAAATCAACCATTGTATTTGCAAGGTCAACTGTTGTAGTAGCAAGCTCAGCCCTTGCAGCACCAAAACCAACCTTTATATCAACAATGTCAAACCCTGCAGCCATAGGGCCAACCCTTGTAGTAGTAGGGCTAGTAGTTTTATCACTAGGGTTAGTAGTTGCAACAACAACCTTATAATCCATATGCTACACAAAATGTTTATCCACCTTATAGTTCTCAATCGCCTATTGCAGGTTAGTATCAACCCTACCCTAGTTAATGCCCACCGTTGTGAGGACATAATCCACCTTATGGTCAGTATACCCCTCAGCGAGGGTAAAATAAAGCTCCTTATTGTCAAAATCTACCACTTTGGAGGAAAAAACCTTACCAACAAGGATGAAATCTACAAATACATGCCTTTCAACCCGAAATTTTGATTTCTAGTGATGTTGGTATTGTTGGATGTCTCAAGGCTCACTAATGATCCAATACTTCATTTTCCTTATTGGCCTCAAGTTCCCACCAATATTCATAGTGATTCCCCGAAATTCGAAGGAAAAGCTAAAGAAGACCCCCTGGCCCATGTGATGACTTATCGCTTGTGGTGTTCTTCAAATTCCTACGTTGACGACTTTGTTCATCTACAGTCTTTCAACTAAGCTTGAAAGGTGTTGCCACAAAATGGTACATTAAGTTACCTGAAGGTACCTATTCGTACTTCAATTCTTTGGCCATGGCCTTCCTCACTCACTTCCAGTTACCAAATCATTATGAAACTGGTACCCATTTTTTTAGGTCTCTGAAGCATGATACTACTACCCACATCTCCAATCACATCGATGAATGGAGACCTCAATGTCATCTTATCAAGCTTAAATACCTCATGAGTTGTTAACTGAATGGTTTACCAAATCATTCGTCAACAAAAATTTTTCGGACACAGCAATGGGAGGTTGTGTTACTGAATATCAAGACAATGCTCGGGCCCAGTATTTAGATTTGGTATATTCCCAATCTAGCACGTTATATGAGATATTGACTGATGCTCCAAGGCCATCTTCAGATCTAACATCTTTGATTTCTCAAAATGTACCACTTGTTGATGGTATTATTGGAGAAGTATCTCAAAATTCCAATAAAGCTTACTCGGAGCAAAAACACGTTTCGAATACTGCATCCAATTATCCTTTCAAATCCTAGTAAAACCTCTGAGGTTAATTCCATTCAGTCTACCACAACAGAAAAAAGCCTCAAATGATAAAAATAAGGGTAAAGGTAAATCTAAATATGATACCCAAAAATAGGATCCTCTTGAGCCATCTTCTGATGTTGTCTCCCAACATAAGTATAAGTATCTTTGATTCATTTGTAAGGAAGATCACTATACCAAGGATTGTCCTCATTGTGCTAAAGTTAGTCGCTTATTCAAAAGGACATCAGTTGTATTGAAAGAGACATGTCCATCATAGTAGACCCAATTGGTAGAACAACTACAATCCTCTGCCTCTTCAATCTCTCAAGTTTACATTAGTGGGGCAATACCTATTTCTGTTTCCACCCGGTAGAAATATTATCAAACTCCTCAAAAGAAGATGGTGGAAAAGGAAGCCACTGATACACCTTCTACTTCTCCTCCACCCCATTTTGGTCCTCTCCATATCAAGAGACTTAATAATGAATATGACATCTAATCACCTCCTAAAGGTGTGCTCAGAAGTCATATTATAATCTAAACGCTAGAGTTGCTCAACATTACAGTATTGTCAAAGATCTGGCTCAAGCACCTTCAGCGATGTCTTCCTTGGAATTTCTCCAAACTTTTCCAATGCAGTGGAAAGAATTGTTATCTGCTATAGGAGGAATCGATCATATAGATTCGAATTTTATCACTTTTGTTCTGGAGAAACATGTTCGTTGTCTTCCCCATCAAATTGTGTTTTTATTCCAAGTCGTTATAGAAGGGAAGACGATTCATCGGAATTTCAATGATGAGGGTGCTTCCACCTACATCATGTATGTTTCATGTTGGAAATCCGTTGGATCTCCACCTCTCAATCAGTCTCCGAACACCTTAGATTACTTTGATGGAAGAGGCTCCCATCCTTATGGTATTCTCACAAGTTTTCCTATCACCTTAGGAGGGAAAACTATCAAATTAGAAGTAGAAGTCATCGATGCAAATCTGAATTACAACCTTCTACTTGGACGATGTTGGACTCATGCCATGTTTTGTGTGGTTTCCTCTTTGTTCCATGTGCTTCGTTCTCCTCATCAAGGGAAAATTGTCACTGACGATCAATTGGCATTTTTCTCTTCTTTTTCTTCAAATGGAAATATCCCATATGTGGGAAATATCGATATTCCTATTTGAGTGTGGGGGAAGGTATTTTCAAATATTCTTCTTTAATGGAAACTTTTTCTCTCCCGCCTCCGCATCTCTTCTCGGTCAGCATGATCTCAACCTCAAGTGATCCATGGATCATCCCTACTATAGATTAGTTTGATTATCTTGATGATGCTATGTCACTAAGTCCTTTAGAACAAGCTTATCAAGAACTTATTTTGGCTTCAGTAGCTACTTTTGAAATTCATATTATTCTTAAGATGCACCTAAACACGTATTCGTAATCTCCTTGGCTTGGTTCTTTGGATTATCCAGATCCCTTGAATAAGATATTTCCCACTAACAAGAGTATTTTTGAGGTTATGTCTCTTGATGAAACTCCCTAGAATGATGTTCATCATCATTCCTTGTTTCTTCGAAGTCTTAGTGATATTTCTTTGTGTCTTGAGACTTTTGTTTCTCATAACCCAATGCATCTACTTTGAACACCTATTGTGGTGCATGAAGTTCTATTCGAAGGTAATATGGGAAATATTAATACTACCATGCCAATCGGTGTTTCGATTAGACCTGGGATTTTTGAGAACATTCACATCATGGTTTCCTGTTCTCTGAAAGAGATAATGGTTTACACTAACCTTTTTAAATTTTTCATGATGTCTAAACTTGGTCGTATGAGGAAATTCCTGGAATCGATCCGGATATAGTGGTGCACGAAGTACCCACATATCTTAATGCAAATCTTGTTCGTCAATAGCTCCATCTGGTGCATCCTAGAAAGGTCATTGCTATTAAGGGAGAAGTTGAAAAACTTCTAAAGGATGGTTTTACTTAACCCATTCCATTGATAGACTAGGTTTCCAATATCATAACCATCACTAAAAAGTAGGTAAAAATTCGAGTTTGTGTTGATTACCGCGATATCAACCATGCATGTCCTAAAGATAATTATCCCACTCACTTTATTGATAAAATCATTAATGAGTGTGATGGGAGTGAGATTTTTTATTTTATGGATGGATTTTCCAGTTATAACCAGATTAACATATTTCCTGCTGATCAACACAAAATTACTTTCATCTGTCCATTCGGGACTTTTTCTTATAAGAAGCTCCCTTTTGGTCTCAAAAATGCTGGTGCTACCTTCCAGAGAGCGACGTCATATGCATTTCATGATATTAAACACATTGTTCAACCTTATTTAGATGACTTACCATCTCATTCTTCTAAGCGTCATGACCATCTAAACCACCTTCGAGCAATCTTTCTATGTTTTTGACACTATCATATTCGTTTCACTCTGCATAAATGTGACTTCTATGTTGAATTTGGTCACCTCTTGGGTTTTTTTGAGTCCAAAGAATGCATCTGAGTAGATTATTTAAAAGTAGAGGCTATTGTAAATTTACCCCCTCCTTCGTCCTTAGACCAATTGCAGAGTTTGTAAGGGAAGGCCAATTTTCTTCGTTGATTTGTCCCTAATTATGCTAACCTTTCCAAGAGATTTACTCACTTACTTTAGAAGGGGATCCCATTCTTTTTGGATGAAGCTACTCAAAAATCTTTCGATGATCTAAAGAAAACAATCATTAGTTCTCCTTTATTACATCCCCCCAATTACTACCATGATTATTTCTTATACTTAGCCACAACTGACAATACCATTGCCATGGTACTAGTCTAGGACGCTAATGAGGGAAATGAACATGTGGTTTATTATTTGAGTCAAAATCTTGTTGACACAGAAACTCGATATGCTCATGTCTATAAGATCGCCCTGGTAGTGTTCCATGTTGTACAACGATTTCTCCATTATATTCTTCTATGGAAGACCATAGTGATTTATGACTATAACCCCATGACTCATATTCTGACCCGTCAGTTACTTGGGGAAAAATACTCTGAATGAATCATTCTCCTACAGGAGTTTGAATTGGAGTTTAATGCTGCCAAATCAAAGAAGTCATTAGTTTTTGTCAAATTGATTTGCACCCTTCCTTCTACAAACACCTCCATTGATTTTACTGAGCAAATCCCTGATGAAACCTTGCTTCTCATCAGTACTCATGACCCATGGTACGAAGATATTATTGTTTATCTTCACACCCAAAATTTTTAAACTGAGTTTTCTTGATCTAACTATCACCACATGCAACATCAATCTCAACCTTATCAGATTATTGGTGATACGTTGTATAGAGTCGATGTTGATTATGTTCTTTGTAGATCTTTAACACTTACAAAAACTAACGTGTCATAAATAACTTCCATTCCAGGTCATGTGGTGGTCACATGTTAGGCTATGCCACTGCTAAGAAGATCCTTCGCACCAGTTTTTTTTTGCCTTCTACATTAAAAGATTTCATTTTGGTAGTTCATAAGTGACACGAATGTCAGATATATAACCGTAAACAACGTGCCCCACCAATACCCTTACAACTATTTGTTACCGTAGGCCCATTTGCTAAATGGAGAATCAATTTCATGACTTGTAAGCCTTTCTCGGCTGGGGGGCATGGCTATAGTATCGTCGATGTCACCTATTTTACTAAATGGGCTAAGTCGTTGCCCACATATAATGCTGACAATACAATTGGTTCTCATTTCCTCTTTAACCACATCATATCCCATTTTTGGTTCCCTCAAGCCATTAAAACTAATCACGAATCGCATTTTCATCAGTACATGATGTAAGAGCTTATTGCTCAGTTGGGTCTACATCCCAACAGCTCAACTCCTTATTACCCATGGGCCAATGGCCAAGTTGAAGTGGTTAATAAAGTCTTGGTTACTATGCTTCAATGTACCATTGAGAACAATAGAAAATATTGGCATCTCATGATTTTTTCAGATCTTTTGGCTTACTAAACCTCAGCTAAGATAGCCATTGGTTTCGCTCCATTCCAGTTGGTATATGGTTTAGATGAAACATTCGTATTGAGTGTGAGATTCCTTTGTTAAAATTGGTTATCAAACTACTCGTCGATAGATCACCTAAAGAGGAGCATTTCCTTTATCTTGAGTGGCTTGATGAAACATGTCGTATTGTTGTGATGGTTATCGAAGCACAGAAAAAATGAGTTCAAGCTCATTATGATCACAATGTTTCTCCACGTGTTTTCGCTAAAGGTGACTTGGTCTTGTTGTATGACAAAGCCAATGATAAGTTGGGAGCTAGGAAGTGCAAACCTATGTTAAATGGGCCATGCATTGTTAAACATGTTTTGTAAAAAAGTGCTTATGAGTTGGTTAACTATGAAAGTAATGCGTTAGCACAACCCTGCAGTGGGCTTTATCAAAAAACTATTATGCACAATTTCCACATAATTACTTTTGTACATTAGTGTGTGAATTCATTTCTATGCATTTTGATTTTTTGGTGTGATTGTTTGCTTTACAGACATGTTTCCTCTTCTTACCTTGTGTTCCACTCGGTTCGTAGATGTCGTCAAACCATTATGTTGGTTCTGCTTTTCATAGCACACATAAATTATCTTCTACAGCTTGGTCACTCTTTGCCCCTAATGGCAAGTTAATCAATTTAAAAGGTATTTTCTTCGGATGAGCAACTAATAATATTGTTGAGTACAATGTAGTTATTGAACTATTATCATAATCAGTTTCTCTCAGAATCAGAAATTTGGTTTTGAAGTTAGATTCAAAACTTGTTTTGATACCATTAAATGGTCATTATTCAGTAAGAAATCCACAACTTTTGCACATGTATCTACATGTTTGAATACTTTAAAGAAACTTTAATTACATTACATATCAACACATTCCATGAAATTTGAATATGTTAACAAATGCATTGGAAAGTTATGGTTTAGATAGACATTTGTGTCACTTGTAAAAAAACCAAACACATCATAATATGAACACAAAAGTAGATAGTATAAACATGCATATGTGTATGTCAAGTTTGTCAAAGTTCGTTATATCAAAATCTCAAAAAAGAGTGTTCTGAGACACAATGCTTTAAAAGCCTACAATGGCGAAGATAGCATGACTAGGAATAGGTTACCCACCCACATGATGCTTATGATATCATGATATAACTCTAATCACTCAACCTAACAACTGATGAAGTTTTGCAGATACTCCCATTGTGTGCCTCTAGTACAACAATGACATGTCATTTATAGCAGTGTACTCTAGAATCCCCTGAGTAATACTTCCAAATTTCACTCCATCTCCACTATTGATCTGCTCCTTCCTGTTACAGAACTTCTTGCTCTACTGGGCGTCATACTTACCGAGCTATTAGATACATTTCGGGAGGTCCTTCTAGTTCCATATCTACACAATTATCATGAGTAAACTCTCAAATACACTTCAAAAAAAATTATAAAACATGAAAAATTCCAAAAAAAAAATTTTTACCTGCATCGGTCCATATTGCACTAGGTGGTAGAGGAAGATATGGGTCTCCTCTAAAGTTTGTGCCCACATAGGCATAGTCATCTACCACGATCCATTGTTGGCATAGCCAACCAAAGAACGGGAGAGGGAAATGCATCTGTGGACCTCATCCACCTCAAGGCATAATCTCACTCCATCTGAGTAACCTCGGATCTCTCAGAGCTATATCATCCACCTCTACCCACTAGTAATGAAACAAAGGCACATGCGCCAAGAAGAATGTGACTCAGATCGATCCAAAACCAAACTGCTTTAAACGAGCTGTTTTGGGCTTGGTCAACTGTCTTTTAATTTTGACCAACAATCATTTACACCAATTAAATATTATTGGAGTGAGGTAGTCTACTGTGTATTGGAACTGAGATTTCATTGCCTCATGCAACACTCGCGCCTCAGGTATATAGGCCATGGTATGTAGAATAGTCCTCAAGGGCAAGTTGTATATGGTTTCTATCTTAATCTTTCCACTCACAGTTCTTTCTACACTTGGGAAATGCCTTATGATCAGGGTATTAGTGCTTTCTCCTCTAGTACAAGCTCCAAATATTTGGACCCTCTCTCCTCTCATGGACTATCCAGTGATGAAGTATATGTTAGATACCTCTAGTTCTAGTTCTTGATCTCCAATGATGAAGATCTCGCGACCAACATCCAATAATCCTATGAGATACTCTAGTAGTTCATTCTGAGCTTTGAGTCCTAGGGTGTGAAATAACTTAAACAACCCAAAGTCCCTCAAAGCATCAACACATGCTTTTCTCTGGGTAGCTTGGTGGTCTTCTGCCTTATGGTCTCTCTCTTTCCATTTGATGGCCATATCCGTTGAGATCTCCTGCAAATAACCCATAAACAATATTTAGAAGCTTTTCAATTGATAAAAATTTTAGAAAAACCAATTAAGACTGAGTATTTCTCATTTTATTTTTCACTCTAAGCCCAGCACGACTGTTTGAATTGTTTTTGCACTGGCAGTGCAAGGGTCTTTTGTGCTATGGTGTGATCAACACATATTCGATGATCAAACGCATGATGATCATCCCTGATAATAAAAATTAAAATCCTCCTCCTACACAATCAAAACTTCTGTGAAATGGATAAGACATGGTATTAAAAACAAGATAAATGGAAGAGCTCTTACCTCCAATTGACGGTTCACAAAATGGTCCCCCGAATCTGCCATACTGCTTTCTTGAAGAATCAGATAAAATAGGGTAAAATGCACTCTCCAAATTACTCAAAGTGAAATGGTAGAATGTTTTTTACTTTTTTTTCTATTTATAAGTTTTCAAATACATTTTTACCAATATTTTATTATTTTTCTCAATATTGGTGATGTGTGGTTGTCTTTGTGTAGTTACAGGTTCTATTGTTTTATCTCTTTTTCGGACACATTAAAAATAAACGAAAAAAGGAACCCCCCTAGAGTCATCTTTAAGATCTCTTCTCACTCTCGAAAAATGAAAAGTTCGTTGAGTACCTGTCTTTTTTATCTTGTTAAATTAAATGAATTGACATCTGTGAGTATACATTTACCCCTTTTTTGGGTTGGGATTGACTATTTATGAAAAAGGAACACCTTGGTTGGCATGGTCAAGATTTTCTCTCAAATATTTTTTTCTACCTTTTCAGGTTTGAGAGACAACCTCCAAAAAGGGACTTGATGGATTTTTCTTTTTTGTCTCTTTTTCAAACTCTCTAAATATGAAAAAGACATTGAGTTACTCTTTCATCGAACTCATAAAAATTAAACAACGAAAGATCGGTCACTAAGACGTTACTGAGTTTCTCCTTTCTAAGACTCATAAAACTTACTAGGATAAATTCATTCAAAGAATTAACTTATATTAGAAGCATATGTTATCCCCTACAAGCTTGTGATTAAAAATAATTGGGCTACTCACTAGAAATAGTGGGGGAAAAGTGAAAGTGAAACATCTCTTATATAGGCAGCATGCCGCTCTTCAACATGAGACTCATATGTTTCTCATGTTAGGTTTGGGATATCCTCATTCAGTCACTTTCCCTTCTGGGTTTGGGTGATCAATTTTGCCTCTCATCTAACCATTCCACTTCATCATCATGATCGTTGGTCCTATGTTGAGTCAAATGTTTCCACACGTCAAATTCATGTCACTGATATGTTCAAGGTAAGTCCTATTTGCAGTTTACTACATATACATTTTCTGACCCTTTTCCATAGTTCTGGATCATATTAGTTTATTCCACCTTATTCCTTGTTTCGTGTTAATGATGAGGGAATCATTATGGCCCTCCTCTGACAGGTAATTTCCTGTCGACTTCATCTCATTATCCAGGAAGATGACTTAGGAAATCCCTTTCAATACCTTAGAGCTTGCATGCCCTAATGTCAAGTTCTTCACATTCGACAATAGTTTTTCATCATTGGCCTTTGATCAAATGATTGCAAGAGTGTTCAAATTCATCTTCATTTTCACATTCACGAACTGTACTATCATACCTTAAGATCCATTGTTATTATTGGTGGTTTCTCTCGTGCCTGTTAACATTTCACATCATTGGTCGGTAATCAGGTGGTTTTATAGTATGTTTGACTTCGACACATTCATTCACATGTGAGAATTCGTACTTTGATTGGGTTGGGCTGGAACACAAGACCCTCTATTTTGTCTGATATAACTCAGGGTGTGAGGAGTTATTTGTTATTCATGATTGTATACATGTTTAATCTATATGGATGGTTGTGACCATACCATGGAACCTTATATCTATGATGATGATAATGATCCTCCTATAATGGGTGGTTGCATCCATACCATGGATCTTAGACTTCCATACGATCCTTTTCATTCGAATGGATGCACCCATATCATGGATCGTTTCACATGGTCCTTTCTATCTGAATGGTTGCATCCATACCATGGATTCATGTTTTGTTATATGTGACATAATATCAAATATGTATATGTATATGCATCCTTGATTTGCAGGTCTCGTGGTGGTGTTTGTTCTCATCCTTGCAATAGCTCATAAAGAATCTCATCCATCGCTCCATATTCTGCCTTCATGATTTAAGGGGCATCTGTTACACAATATTTTTTCACACCTCCTGCACTTCCCTATGTCATACCCCAAAGTGCCTAAAACATGACAATTATGCAGTGTACCCATCTTGATATGTATTGAAGATCCTCAATGAAGAACTAATGAAAATTTTCCTTGAGCTATTGCTGAGGAAAATGAGCTTAAAACCCTAATTTCGCAACTGTGGCACTGCCTAGTAGTGATGATAGTAGGTTGCACCATATGAGCCTTGCACTGCCTGCACGGATTTAGCCTAGATACTCATGCTGATCCATAAAAGGAAAGGTTTCCCATAGTAGAGGAGAAGCTTTGTGATATATAGGCTTCTAGAACGGTGAGTTGGATGATTTGTGTTGTGGATGTGGTAGAATTCTCCCAATATTACCGTTTGATCTTATCCTTATAAGCTTCATCCTTGAGATGACTCAAGGACCTTCCCCTAACTTTGTTGAGATCCTAACTCCCTTTCCTTGCCCATATATTCATTTCCTTCCATTCCGAAATGGTTGGTCTCTAATTCTTTGCACCCCTATGTTGAGATGGTGCCTACATGTTATTCACTTCGGCTTAGAGAAGGAGTGCTTGGAGAGATTGAGCTTTGACTTGGACATTCACTCAAGGAGGGATACTAACATCAAGGCCTTGTTTGTATGCCTCCTCTTTTTTTATTAATATATATAATTGTTGGTTCACTTTCCATAAATGCTTGTGTCAATGCTTCATTTATCTTAATGCTCCTTGATCTATTAAGTAGATTACATTTTGTTATGATTGTTTCAATTTTATGCTTTTTCGTTTCTTTGGCCTCTTGTGCAGGTATTCAAACATTATGAATAATGAGGACTGAGCCTGAGGAGAAATCGATCAAGGTGTTCTACAAAGGAGTGCATTATAGCATCAGGGCGAGGTAGGTCCCCTCCCTCTTTTCTTGTTTCGATTGTAATCTAGGAAAGTGTCTCATAGATTATCTTGTTTGTTGATAGACACACTCATTAGGCTAGAGGGATCGTCTATGTCTGCAGAGAGAATTTCCTTAGAAAATAATAAGTCACCTGAAAATATTATATCAATATTTCCAAAATAAGAAAATGTACTATGTTTTATTTCCCATAAACATTTTTTGACTTGGTATAATAATGTTTCACACATCACTAATGCTTCATCAATAAGAATCACACAAAGTTGTTCGCAATGTTTTGTCAATGCGTATAAATTTTCACTTTTACGAAAATGACATTCTAATTCATTAAATGACAAATGAAATGAATAATGCAATGTTATACCACCTACATATGTTGTTATGATTTATTTTAGCTGAGATGGATTGAAATATGTTGTTATATATGAAAATTAGAGATTGGAATAATGTTATTACATGAAACATTTTTCAGTGCCCATACCACCTGTTACAAACACATAAAATGGCCAATCTGGTGTTTTTTTCTATCAATACACTATTTTTTCTTTCTCTTTGTCGAGCATTTTCAAGATTATATAGAATTATTTTTCTTCTAGTATATGTACAATTTGTTTTATGACTTGATAGTGTCTCTGAACTATCGATTTTACATATATGACCTTTCGGAAATATTAAAAATCTGATTTGATATCGTATTCTTCATAACATTTTTTGTTATTTGTTTCTTGATACATAGGTATATCCCTTTCAAAAAATTCACTCTTGTTTCTAAATCTGAGCTACTATCATATCAGTATTTGTCCACCTTGTCATAGTTTCATTTGCGAACATTTGTTCATTGCATTTTATGATTTCTTTAAATAATAGATGCACATTTTTCCAGGTCAAATATTGTTCTTTAAAACTATTATCATTAATATGATATGGAACATATAACATAAATTTCTCTTTGCAATGGTTTTGAGGATCGATATGTTTATTATAATTTATGTATCTTATAATGTATTGCCTCTCTGCACCTCCTTTTTTTCCTTGTGGTATATGACACGATTTAAATTTTTCTAAACATACATGTTCAATGTTTCCTATTCATTGTACATAGAAGTTGATAATTGATCAACATGCAATGTTTTCTAAATCATATAGTTCATGCTCCAGCTCTTTTGTTTTTCTTAGTGAAAATGTTTGATCATCTAAATTACAAAAATAGAAATAAATATACATTTTCTTGAACTAGTGTTCATCGGGAGTGACAACATTATATATATATATATATATATCTTGTTGTGCAGACATTTTATTGCAAGTTCAGTATAGCTTTCCAAATTCTTGCAGTTATTTCTATAATATCACCATCATTTTTTTTACATTCATTTCATATATGTTTAAACATCAATGCCATTGTTTTAGCAAGCTTTTTCATATATGAACTACAATAATTAGTTATAACATATGAGTCAAGTGAAAATTGAGCACCAATATTTTCACCCCAGAATAACGAAATATGTTGAGCAAAGCTATTAATCCATATGTCTATTGGCTCTCTTTTCAATAGAATTGTTCTTTGTTTCATGGTACATTAGATTGCATGTATGTAATCACATTTTCTTATACCTAATTTTTCAAGAAAACTATCAATTGTATATACCTCATCATGTTCCATATTTTCAAGTGCATCAAATATCGTCCTTGCATTCACTTTTGGTCTTCCATTGTCGAACTCCATAGGCTCAAGTATTTGCATCTTTCACATCGATGGAATTGGAAATTTGAAAGTGTAATGCATCTATTTTCCTTTCCTACAATTTTTGTATGATGATAATGTTGAATAGTTGTTAGATTTTCTAGTACTTCAATATAATAAAAACACATGTACTTGTCAACGAAAATTATAATTTCAATATTTGTACTTACTCCATAGATGGGAGTTTTTTATCCATGTAAATCCAACTTCATGGTTTGCTTCCCCGATTTGGGAATTCTATTACAAATAAATAGTCAATGATGTCATAAAACTACTTAGAACCATGTAGAATTAACTAGAATAGACCATTCATTCTACTTCTCTAATATTACATTCAAGTAACAAGGTCATTTCTAATTAAGGTATCAATATCATCTTCCTATACTTTGATTTCAGTCAATGATTTTTTCTCTTAGTTAATTTGTTGCAAAGCCTTTACCAAAGGATCTTATACATGTTTATCATTGCTAAACTAAACAATGAAACTTGGTTGACACAATTTTCATATCATTCCATATAAGTTCTTGTGCAAATGGAAAAACTAGTTCAACGGTGGTGTATTCATCTAAAATCCATATACCCAATGTTTGATGCTATAATGCATTTCAAGTTTTCTTTTGTACTAACATATTTTTTTTTTGTAAGCTAATCATGTTACCATTCATTGTAATTCGAATTAAAGCCTGTGCATACATACAATGAACTCAACCCGCCCCGGAGGGAAACCGGGTCTGTTGGCCACCTTAGGTTTTTAAATGCCATCCAAAAACAAAAAATACTAAGTCTACTTAGCCATGCTAAATATACTAAACATGCATAGAGGCTATCATTGTTTCCTATTTGCATTATAAAACAACAAAAGGAGAGCAACCTCTCAACTTCCTAACTAAGGAGACTTTATACATAAATTGATAAATCAGCCTACCATGGCACCCAGCTGGTTATCTTCCTCCTTTGCTCTAGGAACGAGCTTCTTTAGT
This sequence comes from Pinus taeda, assembly GCA_000404065.3. Lineage (NCBI taxonomy): Eukaryota > Viridiplantae > Streptophyta > Pinopsida > Pinales > Pinaceae > Pinus > Pinus taeda. Next base: position 170,802 of record APFE031453137.1, read on the forward strand.
TGTTGTTGTATCTCATCGAGCTTGCTATCCTGCATAAGAAGGGTTATCTGGAGGTTCTTCATCTCTTTCTTCAGATTTGGGATACCCTGGGCCAATTCTGCCATCTCCATGGCTACCTGTTCCATAGCTTTTTCAAGAAGCCTCTTCACCACCCAATACACATGGAGAGCCTGCTTGTACATGGACATACATCCTCTGGTGCAGCAGATACTCCATGTCCTCCATTTTAGGCTCCGACTGCTCCTGAGTAGCCTCTTCCTCTAGCTGCTGGATTATCCTCTGAATATCCGCATTCATCTCTTCACTATACACCCTCTCCGCATACTGAACCTGACTCTTCAGCGTCCTCCTACCAGGACTTTTACCTGTCGGTGGAGGGGAGCTCCACACCTAGTTTCCAACCTGACGTCCTCTCCCTCTGCCTTTTGTACTATCATATTTAGTTGTTATCTTGTTTCCTTTTAACTGTCCTTTTCTTATTCGAATACAAATACAATCGAATATTTGAGTGAGGATAAATCACAATTTTTTGTAACACAAAATCCATATCTTGATGCAAAGCTTCTCATTGAGCAATATCGTGTTTTTTAAAGTTTTTTTGTAACTGCGTTTGATTTATTTTTCATATAATTTTTTTTTTAAAATCTCATCGCCTCTAAATATGTATCTCTAAATATGCCCAAAGGCCTATAGCCTTCACTAGGAGTGATGTTTATTTGCTAATGATGAAGATCATAAATAATATATGAATTACTAAATCCATGTAATGGTGTTTCTGTGACTCACTCATCATCATAGTCACCATTATCATCATTTATTTCTATATATGTTTCGCATGCATATGTATCCTTGTTTTCAAACACCTGTTTCCTATTTTCATTTACTATGACATTCTCTAGTTTGTAAAATGGCGTTTTAGACAATCATTTCAATGCCTTCATGAATTTATGAACACATATTCTCCTAACATCAAATATGCTTTTGAACACTAAATGTCTTTTGATGGCCACAACCATTGTACAAGATTATTTTATCTCACAACAAAGTGCAATTTGGATTCGAGATGTGTTAGAAGGTACATTGATTAGCCCACCAGTCAATGCTAATTGTGGTATTCTAAAATGCTGCACAAGTTCCTATATTTACAAAAAAGCTAATCTTAGTGACATTAGTCTTTCTTCTAATTCATAGAGTTCCTTCACTATGGATATTTTTTTGTTACACCTAATCCACTCTTGAACAACAAATTTATTAGTTTTTCCATTTCCTTTTTTTCTCATTTTTTTGATAGACACTTATTTTTTGACACATTGGTAAATTGTTCTTCTATGACATATTCTTTAGACCAAGTTTGATTGCAAATTACATAATCATAGACAAGAACATCTTGTATTTTTTTCAAATATTGTTGTTTGACCACTGCTTTGAATGTATAATCAAACATTTATAAAAATTACTTATTTTTATTTGAAAATGTCATATTTTGTCTTGATTTTGGTCACTTCGATGGTTTTCTAATTGGACTTGTTTACAACCTCATTATTTCTTGTATATATATATATATATTTTTGATGCAATGAAAAATGTGATCTCTAGTTTCCATTGATAGTCTCTGCATTAGGTTCCATGATATCTTCATGTATGTTGATGTTTATAAATCTATTCACATTATCCCTATTATGTTTTCTATAGGGTTCTTTTGCATATTGATTTTCCTTAGTTGTTTCAATATAATGCATTTGTATTCCCTATTTATGTTTATTTTAAAGCTTTTGAATCAAAATGATTGATATTCGTGTAAAGATTTGATTGCTTGCATGGTTTTATATGTACACTTGTTTTGAAAATGTCCTTGTTTCTTATATGTTTTCGAAGTTGATCCGATGTTAACTGCAATCTCTTGTTTGCATTGATAAGATTTGTATTAATTACTATGATATCTTCATCTATGTTCATGTTTCTAAAGCCATTCACATTATCCCCATTATGTTTTTATAGGATTATTCTATATATATCTCTTTGTTAACAGATTCAATACCACATAAAAAAATTGTCTGTTGTACTATTTCCTTTAGAGCTTCATAATGCAAATGAATCATATTCATTAAAAGTTTCATAACATGCAATATTGTTCTTTCTTCCTTGAATGAGAAAAACTCAGTTACAAAATTAAACTTATCATCAAACCATATGTATATAATTATATTTAAGATATACTGTATCCAATAATAAACAAAAACGCCACCATCTACCTTCCATTTTTCATATGGCACTGCCAATTGTATAATGTATCCTTTCCAATCTACTATTCTAGGTAATTGCATGATTTCATTTCCGTTCATGTATTTTCTATGCAATTCAATTCAAACAAATCATTAGCATGATCGCATTTGAAAAACATTGGCATAATTATGCATTGTAAACAAGAGACATCATATTCATTCTATGTCAATTGACATAATGTTTCAAAACAACTTTCACCATAGATACACTTGAACTCAGAAAATCTCTCAAACCTATGTCTCTTCATTATTTCCTCTATTTATCTCCATTTATGTTTTTTCTTCATACTTTGTTATATTCATCATATGTTCATGATTAGTTCTCGTTAACATTTTTTCTTGCACAAAAGTAGTTCAAAATTTTCAAACAATTGGGTTTTCATCATGGAACAGTGTGTCATAACATTATTCGCACAAATTTGAATTAAAATGCAAAGAGATTTTAATTATTTTATTTCATCAAAGTATTATCTAAATCTTTAGCCAACTCTATAACCGATGTATACAAAATATGTCCCCCCCATAGTCCTTGTTCTTTCACAATCATATAAGTTGAAGTTGATTGTGTCATCCTTTCCAAATAAACATTTGGTCTAATTATGCCATGCATCTCTATCAATGCATCTATGTTCAATTCATGTTGATAAAATAATGATGCTTTAGAGTTCCATCCATCTAAACAAATTCTGAAATGTTCTATTAAACTTCTCGTAATTCTATTTACGTGTATCTGAAATAAGATAGTATTCACATATCATCAAATAGTAAATCTGATTCAATGTATGAAAATATTTGTAAATGGAATAGATTATATACCCTTCAATTGCATCTGTACACCCTATTTTTAAAACAAACAAATTCTTCTCCATTAATTCCTTAGCAATCACACTCAAAACATGTTCTAAATTTCCTATGAGTTATTTCTCCATGATAAGCACAACATATAGAAAATTCAAGGAAACTAACAAGATGATATAGATATACCCAATAAAGCCATAAGATAACATATAATATACACATTAATAGCATATGAGTATATCCACATCGATAATGCAAATTTACTTGTAAAATAGTGGTAAAACTCTTTTGTAACAACCAAATTTGGAAGTTAATTATAGTAAATTAAGTCATGGATATAGACAACCCCAAACACTATTACGTTTACTATGGAAACATTACAAGGACTTACTTTTAGAAAAAACCAACCAAAATATACCTGATAAAGTTATAGTAGAATATGTCCCTTTCGTTGAAAAAAATTCTTTGCATATTTTTTACGCTAACAACCAAAAAACACAACACTTAGCACAGCATTTCTTACTGCTCATTTTGACAACTAGAAAAATGTGCATGCCAAAATGTGCATGATGAACACCTGACCAATGCAACTACAGACACATTACTTTTTAAATTTGCATTACATTCCCCACACTAATATAGATTTATGTTCATCCATAAATATGGTAGGATGATATAAAAATAATTCATATAGTTATTAATACATTATGCTGAGCGTAGAATTGTGAAGGAATTAAACACCATGAACTTATATTTCTTTAATAATTTGTGAAAATTTACTTTCCAATATTAAATGAGATGTGTTTTTAATGCCTCTGAGAAGGAACTGTTTTGCGGGAGAATGGATGTGCATAATAACAAACACAATATTTCTTCTACAATTTTCTGCACTTCCAAATACATTCTTCCTCCCCACAATTCTTCCACGCACTTCTCTTTAGCACAATACTGTATTTGGAAACTCTATTGTTCCATGTTTTTAAACGATCAAAGCCATCAAACATAGTTTTGAGAATGCACATTGGATCATCAAAAAGGAAAAACTTCCACAAATCCTTTTCATCTCGATATCAAATAAAACCATCCAACCCTTATTTTGCACCTAATATACCCCCCAATGAAGGAAAATGAGAGCAGAGGCAAAAAAAAATTCATTATCGAAGATTTGTAGTTCCTTTTACTATAAAGTTTGTAACATGTTATATCTATTGATATTTTAAATTTATGTGAAGTGTGAATATGTATAACAATTTTTCATTGTCCTTGTCTGCACTCATCCAAACCAATCCAACGAACATAGTTTTGAGAACTAGAAATTAGACAACCCACAAAGCAGTCTCACCAGAGCTCTTTTGCATCCTTATATCAAATAAAACTAGCCTAGATCAACATAGTAGTCCACAGAGTTTATATAAAGCTCAACATATATTTTATGTTCTAATCATTTAAATTTATGCAGAGTGCAGAGGTGTGGAAGAAGATTTCATTGGGTTTATTTTGTACTTTCACATAACTACTCCTCCACACTCAAAGCCACCCATAAATCAATTTATAAGCACAATTTATTGCTTACCCTTGTTTTGAAATAAATTTGTGGGGGGGGGGGAGAGGTTTTGAAGCTACAAACACTGTAGATAAAATTTTATGTTGTTTGTTTTGCATACACATTCTCCCACACAACACTTCTTCCTCACACACATTTACCCACCCTTATTTCACATCTGATATATATTTAACCAAGAATTTTCATGCCCAAAAATTTTGTACTTCTTTTTATTATAAACTTCAAAATATGTTATATGTTTTGGTCGTTTAAAGTTATGTGAAGTACAAAGATGTGGAATAAGTGTTCATTGTGCTACTTCCACATCTCTACACTTAGAGACACCAGACATATTTTTTAGAATGGGACGTTGGACTAAGCTAAACTTACATGCATGAAACATCGATCAACCCTGGAGCCCTCTTGCAAAAGGAAACAAGAGTAGAGACAACTTTCATTATTTTCATTATCGAAGCTTTGTAGTTCTTCTCAATAGTGGCAATTATGTCTATGAGTGCTCTGACACTAACACTATTATTCTACTGCTTTTACCAGTGATGCTAGAACTTATGTAGTTGTATGCCCCTAAAATAAGTCAGGCTTCACCAAGTCAATACATTATGCAGAATGCTAAGATTTAGATGAAGAAATGAGGGATTGCAGGGATGTTTGAATAAATATTCCTCTATACCTTAGCACTTTGCACATTGTATCAACATTTATGGTTGGCATAATTAGTTTCAGTCAGTATTCGACCATGAACCAAAAACGAAGTTGACCATAATAGTTCTAAAATGACAATAAAATATGCCTGACTATTCGAATGAAAATCTAGAAAGATTGCAATTAAGACTTCCCAATGTCATCCTTGTATTTTATGATGTGGAATCCTATATTTTATAATCGACATAGAGAAAATATTGTTAGAATAAAAAAATAAAAGAATTTGAGCATATGAGATGACAAACTAAGGAAATCGAACAAATGAAAGTGTATGGCTAAGTTCAAAATGAAATGAAAATGTATCATTGATATACTTATTATTATATTCATTTATTACATTATTTTTTATTATTTCATCACTAATCAAAGCATGTTCTTTGTTCTTTTAGGGTCATTGAGTCAAAAAGAAAATTATTATGACTCAAAGAAATATATTTGAGTTAAAGTCCCATTTGGACTTCTTGTAAGAGAAAAATAAATTCTTGAGTTATTAAGAGTCAAAATGTCATACATGGACCAAGTTGGTCATCCTAGACAAGTCAACTTAAAAGATGTAGCCATTTGAGCTCTGGGACATGTACAAATACAAGATAATTCAACCTCATTTGACAATTAATCAATTACATCGATTTTTGTGCAAGAATAAGAAGCATTTTAGTGAAATTCAAAGGAAAGAGGGAGTGAAATGGAATGAGCTATGAAGTTCTATTATATGCCCTAATTCGTCAGTACATGCAATATTTTCTATGATTTTTTAGAACTGTCATAGGTTTGAAATTCAACTATCATTGCAGATCCAAAATATTCAAAGTTTTGAGCATAATTGCAGAAGTTTGACTAGAGTTGGCTTTGAATTTGTTAGAGAGGGTTTTGAAGGAGGGATGACTTGAGCCTTGTGGCAGTCTTTGAATCACTTTGGTCTGATTCTATAATAACAAGATTTCTTAGGTTTTTCCCATGTGGGGTGTTTCCCTGGCTTGGAGCCTAAGTCTCTTGTGTTTGTCTCTTGCGATCTTCATGTTTTGTAAATTTTGCTAATTGCTTCATGAAGAGAATATAAATATAATAAAAATCCAACAAACATTCACAAGTAATTATCAATTTAAGAGAAATATACTCTAATTACAAGCATATTGATTTCTTAACATGGTCTCAGAGCTAAGGTGAAGTAAGGGTGGCTTGAAAATCACATTTTGTTGGCATAGTTCAATACATCTCTACATTAGTCATCTCACTCTCAAGGCACATCTATTTCAACTACATTCATGGACACTACTTGCAATATTATACTTGAATATGCTCTTGCAATAGGAAAAAGAAGATGAAAAAATGGTCATCATCATTATTCACTCTCGAAGAAAACATTATAGCAGCGATCTCTCTCTTTTGGCTCTATTGAAGGCTCTTGGAAGAATTTCCAAGTTCATTCTCATCACCTGTCATTGGAGACATCATAGCAAATTGAAGACATCACTAGAACAACCATCACTCCAAAACATATTTGGAGTTTTTTAGAAGCATCATCAACAATCTTGGAAGCACTCTTATAGTAACCTCTTTGTAAAACCCTCCTCCCACATTTACCCAAGATAACCTATCCACCGGGGTAAGCATATGATGAAGAGTTACTATAATACCATCCAACTCCCCATGTATAGTTAAGGAAGTGGAATTGACACAACAAAACCAAAACTGGCCTTCCTCAGAAGCTACAGGACCCCCAAAGACTAACCAACAACTCCAAGTACCCAACCTTTGAGTTACCATGTTTTTAAACTTAATTAGATCCCCACTTGCTCTTATGACAAGCTTGCCATGTGACTAAAACCCTCCAGTTGATCCCACAACAAGGCCTCCATGTCACCACAATATTTTTCAAGTAGTTTTGTGCTAGAAACGCTGGAATCTCAACCACTTTTTTAGGACTAGGACCCAGACCTCTTCCCATAAATTGATGAAATTCTCATAAATGATAAATAATAAGAAGACAAGGTGTATAATGAAAAAATGGAACAAGGACCTGACTTGAATCATCTTAACCATGACAGGAATTTTGTCAATCATATCTTGAACACGTGATGTATAGGTCATAAAAGAACATATAAACATAGGGGCCTCATAAATCTTTGAGATTCATTAAGAAGGTATGGAAACCTCTCAAAATAGTTGAATTATCATCTACTAGTTCATACATTCATTTATATTTAATTTACTAATGAAAACATGATGAGAGCCATAACTAAAATATGTCATGAAATCATGCCTATAACCAACATATAAATAGAAAAATAACAATGATAGAACAACCATTTAAGCCACATAATCACAAGCATATTTACTCATGAAATACAATAGGAAAATATCTCTTATTAACATATGAAATATCCAACCAAGTCATGGACTTCCATGTACCACTTGACCCTAGATTAGGCTGAACCAAATCTTTCGTTTAGTCAATCACCCTTGTGCCATATTCCAAGCATGAATGTGAGAGTCACAACAAAACCAAACAAGAATTCTCAGGATCTACCTTGTATCCTTCCATTATTGTTCAACGGATTCCTTGGTCTGAAACCCTCATCGATAGGCTTTACTGTGTATCTGGCTATTACTAGTGAAGTGATTCCTATGCCGAAAAAAAGAACATAAACTACAAGCTTTATCGCAATCCCGCCATATAATGGTCAAGGAATCACTAGGCCCTAAACAAGCATGGATTCCTTTGGACCTATCCACCTAAATCGTGAGAAATATTCCCATATCCACCCTCAAGCTTTACTTTGTATCTGTCCATTACTGTTCAATGAATTCCTAGGTCTTTGGGAATTTTCCTGAGACCCCCCATCTCAGTTTTGAAACCATTTAGCATCCAACTCAACCAAATAAAAAACCCCATCACACCATGGTTATCTAGAAATGGAAAGGAAAGGCTTAAATCAATGTCACACATGGCTAAACCCATGCCAATGATAGATAGAGAAACAAATACACACACGAATTTACAATGTCTACCAAAAATAGCAAGAAAATCATAAATTTAACTCGATACCGGCAAGTAATCTTGTTGTGGTCTCTTGATCCAACTCTTCATTGCTTGGTCTTTTCTTTCCTTTTCTTCCTTGTCCTTCCTTTGCCTTCGTTTCTCCAATGCTATAGTGCTCCAAGAATTTTGTAAGTGTGCAAGAGTATGAGAAGTGTAAAGAATATAGGGAGAGATCCAAAATTGAACTAACAGAAGGTTGTGAACTGATCCTCAAAAATATTTTTATCAATGAGTCCTCTATTTTCTTAAATTTTCAATATTTCCTTTGATTTCTTCCTCACATGAAACCTATGACCTTTCACCTTACTTTTCTCCTGATTTCCTTTATTTTCATAAATAAAATGCCAATTAATGCCTCTTGCCTTTCCAAAGAATTTTCCATTTCCTTTGCCAACTTCCCCTTAGCTATAATGAACCAAACGAACACCCACTAGGATGTTTTTCCCAACATTTAACATGGAATATGTGTCACATGACATTGTTTTTATTTTTCCTTTATTAACTTTATTACATGGATTTTTAATCGAGGGTTGTTACAAACCCCTCCCCCTTAGGGAACACCATCCTTGGTGTTCAATGATACCTATAATTCGCAAGATGATTGAAAAAATATTATTGTCCATGGAGCTTTATAACTTAGCTCGATGCAGTATTTACAATGATCAAACTGTTGAAAAGAAAACCATCATGACAAGCATAACAACATGACACCCATATCACTTATTGCAGATTTATAACATAGATCATTTGTTATGAAAACAGCTCACAAAAAGATAGAAAAGAAAGATGAGCGCCTTAGAAATAAGCCTCTTCAAGGGGGAAACCTCTACATTACACAAATGAACAATTCTTGGGTGATTCAAATGAAAAAACCTCCTTTCTATATATAGGACTCTAAGGGGTCACAATATAACCAAGTTGACCTAACAATAATAATATAAAGGCCCAAAAATAACAATAGAGGGATTCTATGGGGCACAATAATAACAATATGGGGCCAATAGGGGCACAACAATAACATAAGGGATACAACGACTATAGTAATGGGGGAATCACTAGTATTATAGGGAACTAACGTGCCCCTCTCCTTCAAAAACATGTTGTCCTCAATGCTTCAGTAGTTCTGGATGCTTCTATATAAAATTCTCATCCTCCCATGTGGAATCTTCAACGGGTAAGTTCTTCCATTTGATGAGATACTCCGAAATTGATCAATTTCATAGCTGTCGAGTTCTTGTTTCTTTGACTTCTTCAGGTTCCAATATGATCTTTCCTTCCTCATCAAGTTCTGGCAATATTGTTTGAACTGGAAGCTTGTCACCTATAACCTTCATTAAGCATGAAACATGGAAAATTGGGTGCACTCGGGAAGTTGCAGGAAGCTCCAATTTGTATGCCATAGTACCTATCTTTTGCAACACATTGTATGGACCATTATACCTTGGTGATAATTCGATGTAGGAGCATGAGGCTTGAAGGAAAAAGGCTTTGAATTTATTCCAAAAAATACAAAAAAAGTTTACAAGCAAAGGAGTGGGATCCTTTAGCTGTCAATTTACAAGTTTTCTAGATATGATTTGAGCTAGGATTTAGGGATTGAGTGATTTTGTAATTAATTCAAGTAGTTTAGATTCAGTTGAGATTCTCGAGCAGAATATCCACTAGAGTAGATATTGCTTCAGGTTAGGCAAATTGGATCCAATGTTCAAGGATATTATTGTTAGGATGAAATGGTATTTATGTAACTTCTAAATGATTGTAAGGGAATTTTGACTGATTTGTCTTGTTTTTTCCATATAAGATTCAGATACATAAAATATATGTCTCTTTATTTTTGTGTGTAATTTTTCAATCCTAGAGGTTTTGCTTCCCTTCGAGGTATCTCTGTGTATTATTGCCTTTGTAGTTTGGCCTGAAAATTTAGAGTTTTGTATGATCTGCTGTGATCATTTTTAATTTCTCTTTTGTTGTGTATAATATATGGGTGATCAACAACTGCGTGGGTGGAAGTGTATGAATTTCTTGATCGTGGTTGAAGCCCCGCACTCATTCCTAGCCATCGATATCAATTTCAAACTTTTAGGTCACAGTCAACTGCAGGGGTTAGGCCTGTTTTTAACCCGTGTGCTAGTTGAAGACCCACAAGTCATAGGATTTGATGGCCTTTGTTATCCAATGGATATCGGGTCATCAAGTTCTCAAACTTTAATTCCAAAAATGGACCCAAAATTTTATAGATCAAGGGTTTATATTCCTTATCGACTCCATAAGGATGGCTAACCCCTCATGCAAGTGCCTTAACCGATATCGTTGTTAACCATCCGATCCAGTGCGCTTGATCAAACGTTGGAGGATCGCCAATTTGTTTCGCATCGCAATATTTCATGAGTGAATGAACCTTGGCCTTAAGAAAATGTGATTTGCGATGTGTGATACTTAGAGGACTTGTAAAGCACTTATCATTTCGGCCAAAATCAACTAGTTCTACTAATATAAACTTCTTCTTCTAAATCTCCATTAATGAAGGTTGATTTTACATCCCCTTTGACTTAGAGTTTTTTAGTACTTAGAAATTTATTATGGGAAATTAGTTAAGTTTAGCGGAATAATCAAGTTCGGAGGTAGATGATTGATAATCCAAAGGAAATCCAAGAAGAAATTCCACTTGAACTTGCAGAAATGATTTACGGATTTGAACGATTGTCCATTACATCAGCACCCATGCCACCATTTGTGGTATCAGAGGAGCCTACTAACATTGAACAGGATCTCAAGGATTAGAAAAATAAATCCAACATGGCTTTCAGAGTTCGAGGAAGAGGTGGTGGTCAAAGAAGAGTACAATCAGTTGCAAATGCTAAAGCGTTGGAGGCCATGCAACAAATGCAAGCTAGATTTGAAGCAATGGAAATGGGAAGAGATGCAGATGTTGGGGATGTCAGTGAACCTAAAGCTGAAGCTGCAGAAGAAGAACCTGTAGATGTAACTCCTAAAATGAGATTCTTTAAGTCAGTATTGAGATCCACATCCAATCCTAGACTTGAAGTCTCAATCTACACAGGAAGCTTAAGCCCTGAGGAATTGATAGACTGGATAAATGACATGGAGAAATTCTTCAATTATGAAGAAACAAAAGAAGGAAAGAAGGTGAAGTTTGCTATCACAAAATTGAAAGGACATGTAGCACTTTGGTGGGATGGAGTGTAGGCAGAAAGAAGAAGACTTGGCGAAGAACTAATTAAGAATTGGAACAGGATGGTGGAAAAATTGAAAAGTAAGCTTTTACCAAGTGATTATCAACAAACATTATTTAGAAAGATGAAGAATCTTAGACAAAGATCTATGACAGTAAAGCAATACACAGAGGAATTATACAATGTGAGTATAAGAGTAGGAAAAATCCAAGATACATATGAGAAGGTTGCAAGATATGTGAATGGTATTGGAATGGACATCCTAGATGAGATAAGTGTGCTATCTCCTAAAACAGTAGAAGAGGCTTATCAGATGGTACTAAAGGGTGAAGAAAAACTCATGAGGAAGCAGTCTTCCAGAAATAGAGGAACTTTCCGAGGAAGGGGAAGTCAAGGTGGTAGAAGAAGATCTACAACACCTAGAGATGGAGCTAGCAACAACTCAAGTCAACATGCACCCACAGGAGGTGATGCAAGTGTTAGAGGGAGTTTTTCTAGAGGAAGAGGAGGCAGAGGTAGAGGAAGAGAAGTTAGATGTTACAGATGTAACAAGTTGGGACACAGAGCTTATGAGTGCCCAGAAAATATAGGAACGAATCATAGGAATGTAATAGTTGCAAAAACTAAAGAGGAAGCAACAAAGGTAATAGACAAAGAGAATGTACCATAGAAAGGAGAATCTTTGGTTGTGAACAAAATTTTTTCTAAAACAAGCTAAGGAAATTGTTGAACGATCACAAATGAAAACCTTGTTCAGGACTGTGTGTAAGGTTCAAGGGAAATGTTGTTAGATGATAATAGACAGTGGTAGTATAGATAATTTGGTCTCGACAAAAGTGGTAGAGAAGTTGAAATTGAAAACAAAGAAACATCCAACACCTTACAAGGTGTCATGGCTTCAAAAGGGATATCAGTTAGTAGTGAATGAGTAATGTGAAGTGGAGTTGTAGTTGGGAAAATACAGATACAAATTTCTATGCCATGTGATGCCTATGGATGTGTGTCATATATGTTTAGGTAGACCTTGGAAATATGACAAAGGAGCTATGCATGATGGAAAGAAGAACACATACAAATTTAGCAAAGATGGTGTCTGTCATACATTGCTACCAATAGAAGAAGAGGATACATCAAGGAAACTTGATCCAAAGACCCTTTTGCTGAGTGGAAAGGAGTACTTGTAGCAAGTGGAAGAAGATGAGGTAAGTTTTGCATTGGTTTGCAAACCCAAGGTAATAATTACTTCCACAAAAGTTTCTGATTTACCAATTTAAATTCAAGAGATACTGGATAGTTATTGCGATATCATTGTAGATGTTTTTCCTGATGAGTTACCACCCATTAGAAAAATCATTTATCACATAGATTTGATTCCAAGAGAAAATATACCTAATAAAGTAGCTTACAGGATGGCTCCCACAGAGAATGAAGAGATCAGGAAATAGGTTCAGGAACTGTTAGATAAGGGACTGGTTAGAGAGAGTTTGAGTCCTTGTGCAGTGCCAACAGTGCTGAGCCCAAAGAAAGATGGAGGCTAGAGAATGCGCACTAATTCGAGAGAAATCAATAAGACAACAATCAGGTACAGATTTCCTTTACCTATAATCCAAGATTTGATGGATTGTTTGAGTGGAGCTAGATATTTTACAAAGTTATATTTAAAAAATGGTTATCATCAAATCATAATTAGAGAGGGAGATGAGTGGAAAACAGCTTTTGAGACCAATGAAGGATTGTATGAATGGATGGTAATTCCTTTTGAGTTACCAAATGCTCCTAGTACGTTTATGAGACTTATGAATGAAGTTCTGAAGGAATTTATTGGTAAATTTGTAATAGTATATGTGGACGAAATATTATTTTATAGCAGATCTAAGGAGGAACATGTGAGACATCTGAATTATGTCTTACAGAGACTACAACAAGAAAAATTATTGTCAAATTTAAAGAAATGCTCATTCATGAAGGACGCGTTGGTGTATTTAGGCTTTGTTGTTTCTATTGAGGTGTTACAGATGGATCCAGAGAAGATCAGGGCTATCATGGAGTGGCCTTCATCAAAAAGTGTCTTTGAGGTAAGAAGTTTTCACGCTCTTGATAGTTTTTACAGGAAATTCATAAGGAATTTTAGTAAGATTAGTGCTTCAATTATTGACACAATAAAGAAGGACAGACACCCATTTAAATGGACTGCTAAAGTAGAGAAGAACTTCCAACTATTGAAGAGAAAGATTACTACGAAACCTATTTTGATTTTGCCTAATATTAATAAACCTTTTCAAGTCAAGTGTGATGTCAGTGGAGAAGCCATTGGAGTTGTTTTGAGTCAGGAGGATAGGCCTGTAGCTTATTTTAGTGAAAATTTGAATGAGACAAAGAAGAAATATTCTTCTTATGACAAGGAATTTTATGCAGTGGTGTAGTCTTTGAAGAAGTGGAGACATTACTTTATGTCAAGGAGTCATACTCTATTCATATAACCATGCATTACAGTACTTTATGCAATAGCCAAAGCTTAACCAGAAGCATGGAAAATGGGTGGAATACCTGCAAAGCTTTAATTTTGTGTTAAACCATATAACTGTTCAATCAAACAAAGTAGAAAATGCCTTAAGTAGAAAAAGAATTTTTGTTCAAGAAAGTCAAATTCAAGTGTTGGGTTTTGATTTTCTTAAAGAGTTATATGAGAAGATCTAGATTTTAAAGAGGCATTTGAAGCTTGTTGAAATCCTGTTTTGTTAGACAGAAGCAACTGACTAGATTATTTCCTGCAAGAGGGACTGATGTTTAAAATAAATCAACTGTGCATACCAAGTTGTTCTATGAGGGAGAATTTGATCAAGGAGAAACATAATGGAGGACTTGGAGGGAATTTTGGTGCAAACAAGACTTATGAGGAGTTGAACCAGTTTTATTTTTCACCAAAGATGAGGTCTAAAGTGGAAAAGTATGTGAAAAATTGTAGAGTCTGTGACTGTGCAAACGGAAGGAGTCAAAAAACAGGTTTGTATGGTCCATTACCTATTCTAGACAGGCCTTGGGATATGGTAAGTATGGACTTTGTTTCGGGTTTACCAAAAACTCAAAGAGGAGATGATTCAATTTATCTAGTAGTTGACATATTTTCAAAAATGGCACATTTTATTTCATGTTATAAAACCAGTGATGCTACTCATGTTGCTAATATTTTTTTAAGGAGATTATAAGATTACATGGGTTACCTAAGAGAATTATTTCAAACAGAGACAACAAATTTGTTGGACATTCTGGAGGACATTGTGGAAGAAGCTTGGAACTAAACTGAGTTTCAGTTCTGCTTATCATCCTCAGATTGATGGACAGACTGAAGTTGCAAATAGAAGCTTAGGTAATCTTCTAAGAAGTATTGTAGGTGAACATCCAAAACAGTGGGATCAAGTATTGGCATAGGCAGAATATGCATATAATGATTCTCCTAACAGGAGTACAGGACAGAGTCCATTTAATACAATCTATGGAAGGCACCCAAGAGGAGTGTCAGAATTAAGAGACTTGGGAAAAGCTGAAAGGAGAAGTGCTAAAGGAGAATATTTTGCTACAGAAGTTCAAGCAATACATGAACAAGTAAAACAACAACTACAGGACAACAACATAAAATACGAGAGCAGAGCAAATTTGAAGAAAAGGGAAGTTAATTTTAAGGTTGGAGATTTAGTTTTAGCACACTTGATGAAAGAAATATTTCCAAAAAGGGAGTATAATAGGCTAAAGTTTAAGAAAATTGAACCATTTAGAGTCTTGAGGAAATTTTCTACAAATGCATATGAAATTGAATTACCCTCTGATATTGGAATATCTCCAATTTTCAATGTTGTTGATTTGTATAAGTATGAAAGTGAAAATGTAGATGACACAGCAGAGGATCAAGAAGAACAAGAGATTGATTGGGTAAAACAGTTACCTATAGCAAAGGAATTGAAGCCAGAGGGGACTTTAGGCAAGAAATTGTTGAAGAAAACAAGAGGACAGGAGTATTTTCAGTATTTGGTCAAATGGAAGGATCAACCAATTATTGAAGCTATTTGGATGATAGATGCCATGCTACAGAACTTGGGGAGTTCTATAGAAGAGCTCATGGACAGGAGCCCATGAAGAATTTTTTCCTCAGGTATCTGATGCAGGAGCATGAGGCTTGAAGGCAAAAGGCTTCGAATTTATTGTCAATTTACAAGATTTCTAGATTGGATTTGAGCTAGGATTTAGGGACTAAGTGATTTTGTAATTAATTCAAGTAGTTTAGATTCAGTTGATATTCTCGAGGAGAATATCAACCAGATTAGATATTATTTAAGATTAGGCAGATTTAATCCAGTGTTTAAGGATATTATTGTTAGGATGAAATGATATTTATGTAACTTCTGAATGATTGTAAGGGGATTTTGACTGATTATAAGATTAAGTTACAGAAAATATATCTCTATGTATTTTTGTGTGTGATTGGTCAATCTCGGAGGTGTTGCATCCCTATGAAGTATCTCTTTGTATTATTGCATTTCTAGTTTGGCCTAAAATTTTAAAGTTTTTTATCATGTAGTGTGATCGCGTTTAATTTATCTTTCACTGTGTATAAGATTTGGGTGATCAACAACTGTGAGGGTGGAAGTGTACGAATTTCTTGACCGTGGTTGAAGCCGCACACTCACTCCTTACCATCAATCTCAATTTCAAAATTTTAGGTCACAATGAATTGTGAGGGTTAGGCTTGTTTTTAACCCATGTACTAGTTGAAGACCTGCAAGCTATAGGATTTGATGGCCTCTGTTATCCAACAGATATTGGGTCATGAATGTCTCGAACTTTAATTCCAAAAATGGACCTGAACTTTTATAGATCAAGGGTTTATATTCCTTATCGACTCCGTAAGGATGGTTAACCCTCGTGCAAGTGCCTCAACCGATATCGTTGTTAACTATTGGATCAAGTGTGCATGATCAAATGGTGGAGTATCATTGATTAGTTTCGCATCACAATATTTCATGAGTGAATGAATCTTGGCCTTAAGAAAATGCGATTCACGATGTGCGATGCTTAGAGTACTTGTAAAGCACTTATAATTTCGGCTAAGATTAAGCAGTTCTGCTAATTTAGCAGAATATTAAAGTTTATAGGTAGATCACTGATACTCCAAAGGAAATCTAAGAAAAAATTCCGCTTGAACTTGGAGAAATTATTTCCACATTTGAACGATTGTCCATTACACCTGCACCCAGGCCACCATAATTTATTATCCTTATTAGCTTGCTTTAGGGACATTTTTTTTATATGGTTGTAGCCATAGGAATATTGAATCACCTACATCAAAACTTCTTTCATTGTGATGTTGATGTGCCTGTTGTTTCATTCTATTATGCACCAAGGCGAGGTTATCCTTTAAGAGTTGGAGAACTTGTTGCTGATGCTCAATGTGATCTTCCACTGCTTGAACCTTAGAATTTTCTTATAAATATGATGTGATGGATGGTGGATTATATCCATAAAGTGCCATAAATGGGATCATTTTTGTTGTAGTATGGAAGGAAGTGTTATACCAACATTCAGCCAGAGACAACCATTTGACCCATTGTGCCTGTTTATTAGACACAAATCAATAAAGATATCCTTCCAAACATTTGTTTACTATCTCAGTTTTCCCATCAAAATGAGGATGATAAGATGAGCTATGAGCTAACTGAGTACGAAGACAAGAGAATAATTTTGTCCAAAAATTTCTAGTGAAAATGGGATCTCTATCACTTACAATAATCTTTGGGTTTCCATGTAGCTTTTGAATTGTTTCCATAAATGCAGTAGAAACTGTACTCACTTTAAATGGATGAGATAATGCAAAAAAATTTGCATACTTGGTAATTTTTTCAACTACCGCCATGATAACACTCTTACCTTCAGACTTGGGTAAGCCTATGATAAAATCCATTGAAACCTCCTCCCAATGATGGATTGGAATAGATAAAGGTTGTAATAGTCCTAGGGTCTTAATTGTTTCAACTTTATTTTGTTGGCAAACCAAACATTCCATCAAAAACTTTTGAATATCTAATTTAAGGCCATCCCAAAAAAAATCCTTCTTATCCCTGTGGTAGGTTTTTAGAAATCCTGAGTTCCCTCCTAAGGGAGAGGTGTGCAATTCCCTAAGAATCTTTTCTTTGAGTTGGGAATTCTTACATAGGTATAACCGATCCTTGTACCATAACGAATAATTTTCCCAACTAAATGTATCAGATGTACTGGGATCTCGTTGTATCTTTTGAATCAGTGCCCACACTTCCTCATCATTCTTCTATTCATCCCTTGCTTCGTTTATCCAATCTGGTTGGATAATAGAAATGGCACAAAGAAATGCTTCCACATCCTCATCCTTTCTTGAGAGTGCATCTTCCACAACATTTTGCTTCCCTTTTTTGTGGATGATTTCAAAGTCATAACACAACTTCTTTGTGACCCATTTTTTCTTTTGAAGATAATGTTTGTTCTAAAATGTATTTAAGACTATCATGATCTGTTTTTACCTTGAAGTGTCTTCCCATTAGGTAGGGTAGCCATTTCTTAAGTGCATGTAGTATTGCCAAGATTTCCTTCTCATAAATAGATTTGTGTAAATAATTTCCTTTGTTTAGACGACTTTTGAAAGCAATGGGTCTTTCTTCTTGCATTTAAACAACACCAATTCCATTTCCCGAGGCATCACATTCCACAATAAAGGTTTTTGTGAAGTCCAGTGTAGCTAAGACTAGTGCTTGGCACATTGCCTCTTTAAGATGTTCAAAGTCCTTCGTTGCTTCTGGATTCCATGAAATGCATCTTTCTTTAATAATGTTTTTAGAGGTGTTTCTATCCTCCCATAATTCTTAAGAAACTTGCGATAATATCCTATTAACCCAAGAAATCCTCATAGATGCTTTATGGATGTGGGGATTTTCCATTCCTTAATGGTTTTAATTTTTCTAGGGTCTACATTAACACCTTCATGAGATACAATATGACCCAAATATTCCACCTTTTGTACTCCAAAGAAACTTTTGGAGATTTTTGCATATAATTGTTATTCCTCCAATAGTTTGAACACCATGTCAACATGTTGGACATGATCCTTCCAAGACTTGTTGTAGCTTAGTATATCATCAAAAAATACTAACACAAATTTTCTAAGGAAGGGTTTGAAAATGGAATTCATCAAACCTTGAAATGTAGAAGGTGCATTAGTAAGGCGAAAAGGCATGACCAAAAATTCCTAATGACCCTCATGAGTTCTAAATGTTGTTTTTGGAATGCCTTCAGTCTTCATTCTAATTTGATTATATCCTGAATGAAGATCCAACTTGGTGAAGTAAATTGATCCATGCAATTCATCCAATAATTCATCAATGACAGGAGTGCGAAATTTATATTTAATAGTGAGCTTATTGAGCTCCCTATAATCTGGACACATGTGCCATGATCCATCCTTCTTGTGAACCAATACTACTGGAGCAAGAAAGAACTTTGACTAGGTTGAATTATACTAGCATCTAGCATTTCTGCAACCATACGTTCAATTTCACTCTTTTGGACATAGGGATATCTATAAGGCCTGATGTTTGGAGGAACACTTCCTGGAATCAAATTAATAGCATGATCATGATCACGAATAGGTGGGAGGCCTTTTAGAGTTTCAAATACCTTGGAATGATTGTCCAAGACTTTTTGGAGATCTGGAGAAATGGATGATTTCAATGTGGGAACCTCTAATGGGCATAATTGTGTAATTATGCCTCGTTATTCTTTCTTTAGAATTTTTTTCATTCTGTTAGAGCTGATTATCTTTCCTGCTTTCCCTGTGATACCCCTTAATTCAACTTCCTTTCCTTCTGAGGAGAATTTCATGAAAAGTTCTTGAAAATTAAAAGCTATTGTATCCAAGGATTGTAGCCATTGGACTCCCAGTACAACATCAGCACCACCCATTGGAATGGAAAGCATTAGGCTATTCAATACATATTCTCTCCTGGATAGCTTGATATTATGGCACTTTCTTGAGAAATTTATGGTTCCTCCACTTGCAACCATCACTTAACACTCTGGTGCTGGATATAGGAATCAATTAAATTCCTTGGCTATCTTATAATGAATAAAAAAATGGGTACTTCCCGAATCAATCAACACTATTACCCTTTTCTTCTTGATATACCCTTCTATCTTGATAGTTTGAGGAGTGGTAATTCTAGCCAATGCATTACAAGATATGGTCAGATTCATTTCTTATTTTTATAGGGTTTGTTCCTGGTGTACATCTTCTTCTTTTGACATTTCTTGTTATTTTTCTTTATCGTCTTCACAATCTACGTAAAGTAATTTCTTCTCTGCACAGTTATGACCTTCAATGTATTTTCTATCACAACTGTAACAAAGCCCTTTTGCTCTTTTTTCTTCCCATTTTTGTGGTGTCAACCTTGTAGGTTGTGGATGGCTAGGGGCAGTAACACTTCCATCTTTATGATTGTCAGTGGTAGGCTTCCTTTTTCCATAATTTTTCTTTCCATTTTTCTTGCCAACCTGAACGCCTTCTCCAATGAATTTGATTCCCAAAGGAAAACCTCATGTTGGATGTTATATTTTAAAGTCCCAATGAACACATCAATCATATGCTCCTCAGGAATATCTTTTACCCTTATATTCATTTTTTGGAAGTCCTCAATGTGATCCATCATTGAACCCTTTTGTTAGAGATTTATCAACTGGCTAAAAAAAGTGTTGCTTTTTGTATCCTCATAATGTGCTATCATTTCATCTGTAAAAATAGCCTAAGTGATAATTTTTTTATGAGAGCAAAGACATCGATACCATACAAACTAATTTGGTTCCAAATATAAGGTTGCAATGTGTACCTTTTGTGTGTTTTGCACATTATGGAGATCGAAACATTGTTGCATCTGTAGTATCCATGTTCCAGGATCCTTTCCATCAAAATTCCCCATATCAATCTTTGGAACATTGTGGTTCTTCGATCCAAAGTTAGAGTATATGAAATCATGATTAAAATTTATTTTGTTCTCATCATGAGTTCCCTTTCCTACCCTTGCACCATTAGTAAGAATTTCTTGTAGAAAATTTGTCAAATCCGTCTTCAAATTTGTTTGCAAATCTTCCATGCCTTTCTCCAAGTCATCCATCTTAGCTTCCATGCCATACATCTTAGCTTCCACGCCATCCATATTAGATTCTACGTATTTCTTTAAACCATCCATGTTAACTTCTACGCCTTTCTTTAAACCATCCATCTTAGCTTCTACCTCTTTCTTTAAGCCATCCATCTTATTTTCTGTTACTTTTTGTGCAAATGAATTTTTTTGCACTTGGTCTCATAATTTTGATATATGATGTTGCATTTCTTCCTCTTCTTCATGAGTCATGCTAGAGATTTCAGGTTGCTTACTAGGTGTTTTCATTTTCTTTTTTCGGGGCATCAATTATCAAGAATAATTCTTCACTATGCCCTTTGAATTCCTTCAAACTAATTTTTCAAACCAAACTTATGCAAAAATTTTAAAAAAACTACACATTTTTTTTCACTTTATAGGAGCTCTATATTGAATCTAATCTATCTCTGTAATTTTGGATCTCCCGAGTCTGAAATTTCTTCCTATGGTAGTCCTCTGAGTAATCTTTCTAACCCCACAAGTCTGATCAAGATTGGACTCTCCAATGAATTGTTATGCCAAATCTCCCATGATGACCTAAGTATAGACTGGTTCAGTAGAGAGAACTTGTACGACGTTCTGCGTGTCACTGTTTCAACCTTAGGTTTTGAAAATGATACCCAAAACAACTACAATCCATCCTCTTTCTGTAACTTCTTATGAAAATTCAATATGATGCTCAAAGCGAAAGTTATGACAATTTTCCCAAGGTGACCTATTTGGGATGTAATTCGAGGGTCTACAAAAACACTAAATTCCTCACATTATATCTCCGAAAATGTAGCGAAACGGGATCTGAAATTCAGAGCTGAGATTCACAATGATTTCTTATCAAATGGTTTTTTTTAGCGTCTAAAACTTTGTAGTGAAATAGTTATAGTGAAAATTCCATGATGACCTATTTTAGATGAAATTCTGGAGCTTGCAAAAACCCTACCTTCCTAAGATCATATCTCTGATAATATAGCAAGATAAAATCTTAAATTCAGACTGAAGGTTCAGTGCAATTTCGTTTCAAAAGGATTTTTTTTAGCTGTTGAAATGTCGCAAAAAAAGTTATAGTGAAAATGCCAAGATGGTCTGTTTGGAGCAACAAAACCGTAGAATCCAAAGCTTTGATACCAAATGTTATGAAACCAACTCACAAAAAGATAGAAAAGATAGATGAATGCCTTAGAAATAAGCCTCTTCAAGGGGGAACCTCCTTTACATTACACAAATGAAAAATTCTTTGATGATTCAAATGACAAAACCTCTTATTATATATATAGGAATCTGAGGGGTCACAATATAACCAAGCTGACCTAACAATAATAATATAAAGGCATAAAAATAACGATAGATGGATTCTATGGGGCACAATAATAACAATATGGGGACAATAGGGGCACAACAATAACAATAAGGGATACAACGAAAATAGTAATGGGGGAATCACTAGTATTATAGGGACCTAACATCATTGTGGTGTTTACATCCATATACTTATATACATATACCAAAACTGGTTTGCCTCAACCAACAAACAATGAAGGACACATAGCCTGCATCTTATCAACCATCTCCGATGTAGCTTCTTCAAGCCCAAAGTACTTCCACTTCACTTTAACTTTCTCAATTGTTTGATTATGGAGCATGAGAATATTTCACTACAATATGCACTAAAGTTTCAGTTGGAATTATCCTTCTGGCTCCACCTCGAATATAGACCAATAAATAACATGATCAACATCCTTTACATATCTTTTAAGAAATGAAACATGGAAAACATCATGGACTTTCACCTGTTAGAAGAAGTGCAAGTTTGTAATCCATTGATCCAATCCTCTCAAGTATCTCAAAAGGCCCGCAATATTGAGGTGCCATATTTGCATATGACACAATCCTCAAGGATCTCTTCTTGGGCTTAATGCATAGATACACATGTTCCCTGACATAAAATTCTGTAAATGATCTATGTTGATCTGCATATATTCTATGCCTATCATATGTTGCCTTTATACTCTTCTTGATAACTTTCATTTCATATTCCATCTCTTCCAACATATTCAGTCCTATCAGTACCCTTTTCACTGGATGACTCCAGCTGATGGGAGTATTACAACTGTTCTTGTAGAGTGCCTCAAACAAACTCATCCTGAGTGAATCCTAATACACATTGTTGTAAGAAAACTCAACCATTGGTAGATACTCTTCCCACTTTCACTACTAATGACTAACATACACTCTCAAAATGTCCTCCAAAATCCTATTGATCGTCTCTTTTTATCCATATGTTTGTGGATGATAAGCTATGATGAGGGCCAACTTTGTAGCCGAACCTGCAAATAAATCCTTCCAAAACTTGGAATTGAACTTAACATCCATGTCTGACACAATCTTCTTTGGAACACCATGCAAGCTTACTATCTCCCTACTAAAGACTTTTGCTACATCACTAGCTCAATTCATAGACTTCACTGGAATGAAGCGTGCTATCTTTTCCAACTTTTCCACCGCAACCATAATAGAATCATGTTGGCTTGATTTTGTTGGCCAACCTATAACAAAATCCATGGAAATGACATCCCATTTCCACTCTACATTCATAATTGTTTGTAGTAGAAAACATGAATTTTTACACTCTTCTTTTACTTGTTGACAATCCAAACATCTAGCCACAAAATTTGCCATTTCCTTCTTTGGGTTTGGCCAATAGTAGAACTTCTTCACCATTTTCAATGTCTTCTGATATCCTTGGCGACCTGAGTATGAATTAGTATGAAATTCCCTCAAGATAAGCTTATTGAGCTCATTATTTTCTGACACATAAATCTTGTCCCTAAATCTCACAAAACCATCAGCTATGAGATGATAGTGCACATCGTGATCACCTATGCCCTATTGTTGTAACTTGTGCCTAATATTCCTATGCTGAAATCCTGTTGTCATGACTATAAGATTTGATCCTGTAAATATGTCCCATAAGGGCTCATAGTTTCTATATGATTTACTGTGGTTGCTTGCTAAGTGAATCTGTAACCTTGTTCTCCTTTGCCTTAATGTACCTAATACCAAAACCAAACTCACTTATCGTGGCTCAAAATCTAGATTTACTAGCATTCAAATTCGATTGTTCAAATAGGTATCTCAATCTACTGCGATTTCTCATCAATAAAGACCTCCTGCTAAGAATATAGTGTCTTTACATCTTCAATGCATGGATGATTGATGCCAAATCAAGATCATGCATCACATAGTTTTGTTGATCCTCACATGATTTCCTTGATTCATACCACACCACTTTTTCCTCCTCCATCACAAATCCTCTCTTACAAGAACCTATACATACCACAAACTCTTTATCCAAATCATTATCTATAGAACCAGAGCATTTGTCAGCAACTACTTCAACTGCTCAAAACTTGCTGCACATTCCTCTGTCGATTTAATCATAAGTTTTTGATGAACCTCCTATAATATCCTTCTAACCCCATGAATGATCTGACCTCATCCACATTACTAGGAGTTTCCCATTCCATAATAACTTTGATCTTTTCTGAATCCACTGCTATGCCTTCCTTGGAAACCACATGTCCCAAGTAATGTACCTTTGTTTGAAAGAAACTACACTTTACTAATATTTCCATGCAATTGATTCTTTCTTAGGAATCTCAATACTACTGCTAAATTTTCACCATGCTCTTCCTCATTCTTAGAATATATCAATACGTCATCAATGAATACAATAAAAAACTTGCCTAGATAAGGATGCAACACATTATTCCTAAAGCACATGAAAGGAGTTGGAGCATTAGTTGGACCAAAGGAACTACAAAAAACTCATTATTCCCATACCTAGTCCGAAACTCAGTCTTGTAGATGTCCTCTTTTTTAGTGCATACCTAATGGTACCCTAATCTCAATTCAATCTTCGGGAATACAGTTTCTCCCTTCAACTGACCAAAGAAGTCAACTATCCTCGACAAAAAATACTTATTCTTGATGGTTACCTTGTCCAACTTCATGTAGTCAATGCACAGTCTAAGAGTACCATCCTTCTTCTTCACATATAATATTAGTGCACCCCATGATGATACACTTGACCTAATGTATCTAGTGTGATCTTCTTGTATGTTTCCTTTGATGTTGGTGTTTCCCCTAGTACCAAATCAATAGAAAAGTCGAATTCTCTATGAGGCGGAAACTCTGGAATCTTTGTTGGGAATAAAATATTGGAATGGTTATAAGATTGAGTACCTGCTCAATAGCACTGCATCCTCAAAATCCTTACCTTTATCACTAGAAATATGCACTCCATATAACACACACCCTTTCTGCGACTATAATTCACCTGCATAGTTGTAACCATTCTAACTATGTAGCCTTCTTCTTATCCTATGAGATACTTTTTTCTCCATTGTCATCCAAGGATTTAATAGCCTTGTCATAAAAATATACTTTGGTTCTTTTAATATACAACCAATCCATAGCCAACAACATATTGTATGATCCCAACAGAAACAAATTCAAATGCACTAATGTATTCATACCATTCAATTCAAATGCACAAGCTCTTACCCAATGATGATTGTACCTATAGGCAACTACATTAATGAAGATTCTACAAGTACTTCTTTATTCAAACCACACTTATCAACCAGGTCATTATCAACATCACTATGACTATATCTAGGGTCAATCAAAATGTAAACGACTTGATCACAAATCTTATTGTCTGTCTTGATAATAGATTCTTCGAGATTCAACTGCCTATTATCTAATGTTGCATAGATTTGAGGAATTATCTTTACAGCATCCCCAACTATCTGTGCTTCCTGTGCACTATATGGATGAGGTATACCACCCTGATACGATGGAAAACTCTTCTTGAGATGCTCCTTGCCACATATCTAATAGTGCAATTATCCCTTACACTCACCTTTATTCTACTACCCTTCAGGATGTGACCCATGTTCCTATCCAACTACATTAAGCTTCTTGTAAGGAAAAACATTCTCTTTGTCACCTACATCCTTAGGTATTGTTCACTTCATTGGCCACTTTCCCTTAGATTTTTATTTGCCTTTCCAGCCTTCCTGATACTCTGTCTTATGTTTCGATTTCTCATAACAATTTTTTAACTTTCACACGACTTCCTCTAATAATCTAGGCTTATCAAACTCAATCTTGTCTTTGAACGCTACCATAAACCCATTAATGAATCTACGAATCGTTATTTTCTCCTCCTTAAGATAAGGCACATACCTCAACAACTCTAAGAATCTACTAGCCTACTTAAGATAAGGCACATACCTCAATAACTCTAAGAATCTACTAGTATACTCCTCATTAGTCATAGACCCCATATTAAACTCATAGAAATCCTTTTCCCTGTCATCATAGTATCTCTCAAAAAGATACTTCTTCTTGAAAAGTCTTTCAAACACCCTCTAAGTCAACTCCTCTTCCCAAATTCCTTCGAAATTCTTCACATCTTCTCACCAAATGTCTCATTTACCTCTAGGACTGAATGTAGATATTTTGGATTTCATGTTCTCTGAATAATCATGCAATGAAAAAGAAACCAAGCTTCTACATCATGTGGCTTCTTCATTTCTCCATCAGATGTAGGTGACTTTTCTTTCTTTAACACATCTAGAAAATATCTCCTGTCACTCCTCATATAAGGTGATAGTGATGACGACCATGGTACCTGTTCAAACGAGAATTAGAATAATTCCCTTGTCCACTACCTCTATTATTAGGTGTATCCAATAATTTACCATCCCTGGTGGTATCATCATTGTTCAATCTATGCTCATCATGAGATCCACTACCATAGGCTACATTAGTATTTTCCTCTTATCCATGACTGATCCTAAATGGTCCTTATCTCTAAAAGTATGAAAAACTCTAAAGAATCATTGTATTGACCTCTTATTATTTCTCCTATGTCCTAGAAACTTTGTCTTGTGACTGAATTATTGTCATTATTATGCAACCAACTCACCAATAAATTAAAAGATAGATCAATGACTTCAAAATTAGCATATTTGAGGGGGTACCTCCTCTACATTACATAGTTTAATAATTATTGGATGATACAAATGACAAGACCTCCTTTCTATATAAAGGATTCTAAGGGGTCATAATATAATCAAAGCCTACATAATAATAATAATAATGTAAGGGAACAACAATAAAAATAGTCGACTTTTATGGGGCATAATAATAACAATATGGGGACTACATGGACACAACAATAACAATAAGGGGGCTACACTAACAATAACAATAAGAGGATACACTAGTATTATAGGGACCTAACATGCCCCTCTCCATCAAAAAGTGTTGTCCTCAATGCTTGAGTAGTTATGGATGATTCTATATAAAATTCTCATCCTTCCATATGGAATCTTTAGCAGGTAAGTTCTTCCATTTAATGAGATACTTTGAAATCGATCAATTTTGTAGCTATCTATTTTTTGTTTCCCTGGCTACTTCAAGTTCTAATATGATTTTTCCTTCTTCTTCAAGTTCTGGAAATATTGTTTGAACTCAGAGCTTGTCACTTATAATCTTCTTTAATCATGAAACATGGAAAACTCATTGCACTCAAGAAGATGCAGGAAGCTCCAATTTGTATGCCATAACACCAACATTTTGCAATACCTTGTAAGAACCATAGTACTTTGGTGATAATTTATTATCCTTCTTAGTTTTCTTGAGGGACATTTTCTTGTATGGTTGTGGCTATAAAAATATCTAGTTGCCTACATCAAAACTTCTTTTGTTGCGATGTTGATATGCTTGTTGTTTAATTTGATTCTGCACCAAAGTGAGATTATCCTTTAGGAGTTGGAGAACTTATTGTTGATGCTCAATGTGATCTTCCTTTGCTTGAACCTTAGAATTTTTCTCTTAAATATGAAGTGATTGATGTTGGATGATATCCATAAAGTGCCATAAATGGGGTCATTTGTTGCAGTATGGAAAGAAGTTTTATACCACCATTCAATGAGAGGTAACCACTTGACCCATTATGTTTGTTTATCATATACAAAGAAATGAATATATCCTTCCAAACATTTGTTCACTATAAAAGTTTTCCCATCACATTGAGGATGATAAGATGATCTATCAATCAATTAATTACCTAGAAAAAAAATCAAATAAATAAATAAATAATTCATTAAATATTTCCAATGAAAATGGGATCTCTTTCAGTTACAATAATATTTGGGTTTCGGTGTAGCTTTTGAATTGTTTCCACAAATTCAATAGCAACTCTATTGGCTTGAAATGGATGAGATAATGCAGAAAAGTGTTCATACTTAGTAAGTCTATCAACTACCACCATGATGACACTCTTTCCTCGAGACATGGGTAAACTTGTGATGAAATACATTGAAATCTCCTCCTAATGTTGACTTCGAATGGCTAAAGGTTGTAACAGTATCCACTCTATTTTGTTGGCAACAACAAACATTCCACTACAAACTTTTGAATGTCATATTTTAGGCCATTCCAAAAAAATTACTCCTTGACCTTGTGGTAAGTTTTTAAAAATACTGAGTGCACTCCTAATGGAGAGGTGTGCAATTCTAAAAGAATATTTTGTTTGAGTTGGGAATTCTTACAAAGATATAAATGATATTCATACCATAATGAATCATTTTCCAGCTAAATGTATTAGATGTATAGGGATCTTGCTGCAACTTTTGAATGAGTGTCCACACTTCTTCATCATTCTTCCATTCATCTTTTTCTTTGGCTATCCAATATAGATGCATAATAGAAATGGCACAAAGAAATGCTTCCACTTCCTCATCCTTTCTTAACAATGCATCTACAATAATATTTTTCTTCCATTTTTTGTAGATGATTTCAAAGTTATAACCCAACATCTTTGTGACCCATTTTGCTACTCTTCTGAAGATAATATTTGTTCCAAAAGGTATTTAAGACTATCATGATATGTTTTTTCCTTGAAGTGTCTTCCCATTAGGTAAGGTCTCCATTTCTTTAGTGCATGTAGTATTTCCAACATTTCCTTCACATAAATACGTTTTTGTAAATACTTTCCTTTTATTTTACGACTTTCAAAAGCAACGAGTCTTCCTTCTTGCATTAAAACAATATCAATTCCATTTCTTGGGGAATCACATTCCACGATAAAGGTTTTGTGAAGTTTGGTGTAGCTAAGACTTGTGCTTGGCACATTTCATCTTTAAGATGTTCAAAAGCCATAGTTTCTTCTCGAGTCCAAGAAAATGCATCTTTCTTTAGTAATGTTGTTATAGGTGTTGTTATTCTCCAATAATTTTTAACATACTTGCAATTATACCCTTTCAACCTGAGAAATATTGGAAGATGCTTTACGGTTATGTGGATTTTCAATTCCTTAATGTCTTTAATTTTGTTAGGTTCTACCTTCACACCCTCATGAGATACAATATGACCCGGATATTCCACCTCGTATACTCCAAAGAAACATTTGGCATTTTTTGCATATAATTGTTTATCCTCCAATAGTTTGAGAACCCTGTCAGCATGTGGAACATGATCCTTCCAAGACTTGCAATAGATTAGTATATCATCAAAAAATACTAACACAAAATTTCTAAGGAAGGGTTTGAAAATTGAATTCATCAGACCTTGAAATGTACAAGGTGCATTGGTAATTCCAAAAGGCATGACCAAAAATTCATAATGACCCTCATGATTTGTAAATGATGTTTTCAAAATGTCTTAAGATCATTCATTCTAATTTGATGATATCCTGAATGAATATATAACTTGGTGACATAAATTTCTCCATGCAATTCATCCAAAAATTCATCCATGACAGGAATAGCAAATTTATCTTTAATAGTGAGCTTTTTGAACTCCCTATAATCCAGACACATTAGCCATGATCCATCCTTCTTATGCACCAATACTACTAGAGTAGAGAAATAACTTTGACTATGTTGAACTATACTAACCTCTAGCATTTCTTCAACCATTCGGTCAATTTGACTCTTTTGGGCATAGGGATATATGTAAGGCCTAATGTTCGGAGGAACACTTCCTAGAATAAAATGAATAGCATGATCATGATCACGAAAAGGTGGGAGGCCATTGGGATTCTCGAATACCTTGGAATGATTGTCCAAGGCATTTTGGAGATCTGGAGAAATAGATGATTTTGATGTTTGAGCCTCTAGTGAGCATAATTGTGTAATTACACCCCTATGTTATTTTTGAAGAAGATTTTTCATGCCATTAGAGTTGATTATCTTTCATGGTTTCCCTGCGAGATCCCTTAATTCAAATTCCTCTCCTTCCCAAAGAAAATTCAAGAAAAGTTCTTGAAAATTAAAAGTTATTGTACCCAAATATTGTAACCATTACACTCATAGTACAACATCAAAACCACCCATTGGAATGGAATGCATTGGACTCTTCAATAAATATTCCCCCATGGTTAGCTTGATATTATGGTAATTTCTAGAGCAATTTATAGTTCTTCCATTTTCAACCATCACTTGACACTCTGGTGCTAG
Source organism: Pinus taeda (assembly GCA_000404065.3). Classification (NCBI taxonomy): domain Eukaryota; kingdom Viridiplantae; phylum Streptophyta; class Pinopsida; order Pinales; family Pinaceae; genus Pinus; species Pinus taeda. The sequence continues at coordinate 201,127 of APFE031453137.1, forward strand.
ATATAAAATTAAATTCAATTCCTTGGTTATATTACAATGAATAAATTTATGGGTACTACCTGAATCAATCAACACCATTACCTTTTTATTCTTGATATGTCCTTCTATATTGAGAGATTGAGGAGTGGTAATTATTTCCAATGCATTACAAGATATGTTTGTATTCATTTCTTCTTTATCTAGGGTTGGTTCCTGCCATATATCCTCTTATTTTGAAATTTCTTATTTGTTTATTTCCTCCTCTTCACAATGTATCAAAAATAATTTCTTCTCACCACACTTATGACCTTTAATTTATTTTATATCACAATTGTAACAAAGCCATTTTTCTCTTTTCTCTTCCAATTCTTGTGGTGTCAATCTTGTAGGTTATGGAAGGCTAGGACCAACAACACTTCCAGCTTTATGGTTGTGAGTGGTAGACTTCCTTATCACCATAATATTGCTTTCCACTTTTATTGCCACCCTAAATGCATTCTCCAATGAATTAGGTTCCCAAAGGCTAACCTCATGTTGGATGCTATGCTTTCAAGTCCCTATGAAGGCATCAATCCTATTTCCTCTAGAATATCATTTACCCTTGTATTCAATTTTTGAAAGTATTCAATGTGCTCTTCCAAAGAACCCTTTTGTTTGAGATTTATCAATTGGCTAAAGAAGGTGGTTCTCTTTGTATCCTCATAATGGGTTATCATTTAATTCGTAAAAATTGACCAAGTGACAATATGTTTATGAGAAAAAAGTCATCAATACCATACAAATTGATTGGGTTATAAATATAAAGATGCAATGCATACCTTTGTGTGTGTTGCACATTATGGAGATCCAAATATTACTCCACTACAGTATCCATGCTACTGATCGTTTCCCTCAAACTTCCTCATATCGATCTTTGGAATATGATGGGTCCTCAATCCAAAATTAGAGTATATGAAATCATGATTAACCTTTATTTTCTTCTCATCATGAGTTTCATCTAATACCTTTTTCCCATTAGGAAACATTACTTCTAGCAACTTTTTCAAACCTTCCTTCAAACCTTCCATGTATGCTTTTAAACCATCCTTCAAACCTTCCATGCCTACTTTTAGTCCATCCATCAAACCTTCCATGTCTAATTTTAAACCATTTTTCAAACCATCTATCTTAGCTTCCATTTAATTTTTGGTTACTCTTTGTGAGAGCGAAATTTGTTGCACTTGGTCTCGTAATTTTGATACATCATGATGCATTTCTTCCTCTTCTTCATCCATCATAGTAGATATTTTTGGTTTCTAACTAGGTGTTTTAATGTTCTTGTTTTGAGTCATTTTGTAATTGAATAATGATATTTATTCTTCATTATCTCCCTTGAATAACTTCAAACTGATTTTTTAAACAAAACTTATGCAAACTTTTAAAAGAATACACACACTTTTCTTGCTTTGTAGGAGCTCGATATTGCATCTGTTGTAGCTCTATAATTTTTTATCTTCAAGGTATACAATTTCATCTTGTGTTACCCTCTGATTCTTATTTCCAACCCACAAATTAGATTGGGATTGGATTCTTCAAGAAAGAGTTATGCCTAATCTCTCACGATGATCTTATTATAGAATATTTCAGTAGATATAACTTGTATAGAGTGCCACGTGTCATTTTTTTCCAATTTCTTCCTTGAAAACAATACAAATAAAACTAGAGTCCATGTAATTTCAGTTACTTTTTACAAAATTCAAATTTTATTCTTGGAGAGAAAGTTATGATGTTTTTCGGTCACTTGTTTGAGATTGGATTTTGGATCCTACAAAAACCCTAACTTCCTCAGATCATACCTCATAAAATATAGTGAACCAAGCTTTGAAATTGTTACATAATGTTCACCATGATTTCATATCCATGTGGTTGATATTCCAACCTTTTAAGCTTCGTAGAAAAAAAATTATAGCAAAAATACGAAGATGACCTATTTGAAGCAACGAAACCCTAAAATCCAAATATTTGATACCAAATGTTGTGCAACCAACTCAGATAATATCTCATAAAATATAGTGAACCAAGATTTCAAATTATTACACGATTTTCACCATGATTTCATATCCATGTGGTCGAAATTCTAGCTTCTGAAACTTCGTAGAAAAAACATTATAGCGAAACTACCAAGATGACCTGTTTGGAGCAACAAAACCCTTAAATTCAAATCTTTGATACCAAATTTTTTGCAACCAACTCACAAGATAGAATAAAAGATATATCAATGATTTAAAAATTATCTTATTCGAGAGGGAAACCTCCTTTAAAATACATAAATAAATTATTATTATATGATACAAATGACAAGACCTCTTTTCCATATATAGGACTCTAAGGAGTCATAATATAATCAGGGCCTACATAACAATAATAATGTAAGGGCACAATAATAACAATAGTGGGCTTCTATGGGAAAAATAATAACAATACGAGGACTACATGGTTACAACAATAATAATAAGGGGGCTACACTAACAATGACAATAAGGGGCTACATTAGTATTATAGGGACGTAACAATCATTATTTTCTTTGCAACTTCTTATTGACACCTTCAAACTTCTCCAAGTATCTTCTATGTGAGGGAACTACTGATCACCATACTATTCATATGATCTATAGGGAGAATATCGTGAACTGTAGTTGGCCATTTTCTAGTAATATGTGATCTTCTTCTTCCTGAAAGTATATCATGGTATCTAAACCAAAATATAAACATAACCAACATACCTTAGTATAGTTTAGGGGAGGATATCTTGTCTGGAAGATCAACCAGATTACACGTATAATCAGAATCATAATAGTATATAGACATCATCTCAAGTATCATCCCAGTTACCATGCACGAGGTCACAAACTACAATACCAACTAGATACAATGCATGCATATTAACATATAGACGCAGACATGTATAACAAACACATATATCATCGACATGTATGTATGAAAACCACATCCCAACAAATGCTTCATCAATTTCTACATGACCACATAACTGCACAAATTAAAATCACCATACATACACCTCAAGCACATATATAACCTACATGCATGCATGAAAACACATTTTGCCAATCCAATGCAAGGGGTAAACCATGCTCTAATACTACTTTGTGGTATCGGATATCACCCAAAGAGAATGCAACCTGATATGATACAACTTTGTTACACCGTCCTCCAACATTTACTGAATCTAACTAGTCCACCGTGGTAAAAATGTGATGAAGAGTTACTATGATATGATTCAAATCCCCATGTGTAGTTAAGGAAGTGGAATCCATACATCAAAATGAAACTCGCTTCCTTAAGAGCTACAGGACCCTAGGGACTAACCAACCACTCCAAGTGCCCAAACCCTTAGTTAGCTATCTTTTTAATTGAATTAGACCCAATTTTTCTCCCATTACAATCCCCCCATGTGGTTGAAACCCTCTAGTTTCTCCCACAGTAAGGCCTCCATGCAACTACAATATTTTTCAAGAAGTTTTGCTCAAACGACCCTAAAATCTGAGCCATTTGTTTAGGGCTAAGACTCAGGCCTCTACCTAGAAATTGATTAAACTATCAGAAATGATAAATAAAAAGAAGAAAAGGCCTCTAGTGCAAAACTTGAATAAGGAGTTGACCTTACTCATCCTAACAATGATAGGAATTTCATCAAACACATCATGAACATGTAATGTATAGGTCATAAAAGCATGTATGAACATAGGGGCCGCATACTTATCTAAGATTTGTCAAGAAGGTCTGGTGCCCTCTCATAATAGCTTTATTATCATCTAATAGGTCATACATTCATTTAAATTTCATTTATTAATCAAAACATGATGAGATCCATAACTAAAGTCTGTCATGAAACCATTCTTATAACCAACAAAATAACAATGATAGAACATCCATTAAAACCACATAATAACAAGAATATTTACACCTGAAATAAAATAGGAAAATATATCTTGTTAAAATATGCAAAATACAACTAAGTTAGGTAATTTCACATACCACCCAACAATAGATTGGGTTGAACCAAATCTTTCTTTCAGCCAATTGCCCCCATGCAATATTCCAAGCACAAATGTGGGACTCACAAAAAACCAACCAAGGCTTCTCAGGCCTTACCATGTTTCTTGCCATTATCAGTAAAGGGATTTATAGGCATGGAACCCTCATCTACACAACCAAGATTTACAATGTATCCTTCCATTACCGGTCAAGGGATTCCTAGGCTCAAACAAATAAAATACACTACAGACTTTACCACAAAACATCATATACCGATCCAAAGAATCACTAGGCCCTAAAAAAGCATTGATACCTCTCGATCTCTCCACCTAAACCATGAGTAATTTTCTTGTCTACACCCTTAAGCTTTACCATGTATCCTTTGATTACCAGTCAAGGGATTCCTAGGCCTTTAGGAATTTTCCTAAGACCACCCAAGCCATTTTTGAAACCATCCAACAATCTAGCTCAACCAAATGAAAGAACCCCATCATGCCATGGCTATCCAAAAATGGTAAGGAAAGGTTGAAACCACTGGCACACCTGGAAAAATCCATGCCAATGACAACAAGAGAACTAAATAAACACATGCATGCATGATGCATGCCAAAACTAGCAAGGAAATCATACATGCAACTCGATATTTGCAAGTAATCGTGTTGTAGCTACTTGATCCAATTGTTCGTTACTTGATCTTTGCTTCCCTTCGCTTCCTTTTCCATCCTTTCTCTTCTTTTTTCCAAGGCTAGAGTGCTCCAAGAACGCTATAAGTGTGCAAGAGTCGGAGAGAGAAGAGGTAATAGAGAGAGAGCTCCAAAACTGAACTGACAAAAGGTTGTGAATTGATCCTCACAAGCCTTTTTAATATTAAGGCCTCTATTTTCTTAAATTTTCCATTATTTCATTCAATAAACTCCTCACATGAAACTTCCATCCATTCACCTTCCTTTTCTCCTAATTTATTTTATTGTCATAAATAAAATGCCAATTAATGCCTCTTACCTTTCCAAAGCCTTTTCCATTGCCTTTGCCAATTTCCCCTTAGCCATAATAAACCAAATGAACACCCACTAGTATTTTTTTCCCAACATTCAGCTTGGAATATGTGTCCCATGACCTTGGTATTATTTTTCCTTTATTAACTTTATTACATGAATTTTTAACTCATCATTGTTACGGTCTTCTCTTTTGATAAGTAAGTGCTTCAGTACATTCTATGTCTCAATGTCCTAGGCAAATGGCATTTGAATGTAAAGAAGGAAACATGTTTGATGGAGCCTCTAATTTCTGTTGGAAATAATACTGAGATGGGGGGTGAATTAGTATTATTAGATCAATAATTTAATTTCCCAAATAGATTTGTATACGCTACTTCAGCTAATTGAACTAGCATGTATACGTGACTATACTTAAAGCAAACAACATATATCCAAAGAAATTTTGATTTATCCAATTTATCATGCATTGAACTTTAACCAGCATACCAGAGATTTATTAAACAGTGCAGTAAGAGCAGAATAAAGCATCACACATAAGCAAAACACATGAACACCAAGATATAAGGTGGAATCCTAATGTGGGTTAAAACCACCCGCTACTGTCGTTTCTGTCTTCTTTTAATAATAAGAAAATTTGTTTACAATTTTGTACTGGTGTAGACTTATACTAGTACGAAGGCTTCTCCTTGTAGAAGGTTATAACCTTCTCTTGTTTTCCAACTTCTACTGGAAGGGAGCTACAACCCCCTAAATTTTGTACTAGCCGATATGTTTCTTAGTACGTAGGTTGCGACCTACAGAAGGCTACAACCTTCTTTCTTCCTCCATGGACCATGTTTCATAAATTTTCAAACTGCATCCATCAACATCATTATAACTGCAATTCAATCATGAAATACATCTGCATCAACCAACCACTGAAACTCAAACATCACTTTCTGAATCACCCATAATTGAATCAATCAATCACTTTGACAGTCAATCTGATCATTCAGAATACTATCACCAGAATATAGTCACCATAACCCATACCAGAACCAGAATTCTGCAACAGCAAACAGAAACAACTAAAACATACTTTATGAGGTGTATGATACTTCCATGTGTCAAATCTATGTGTATACACACTTTTATCAAAACCAACCAGCATACACATCTGCAAATATTAATTCATAATTTTGCATTTATTCCAGACCTAAGTTATACCAAGATCATAATATTTACAAAACAACACATATGTCAGTATTCAGATCTAGACTATACATCATCAAAACACATAATGATAATTTATTTCAAGCCTTAAGATCTTGATCCATCATTAGATCTTATCCTTCACCAACTGCTGAGGTTCATCTTTGGTTCAAATCAAGAACAATACCATAAGCCAATAACCTGCATACTAGATCTCACACTTCATCAGATATTCAATACTTGCACAGCTAGCCTAATGATTTTCTCCTCCTTTTATAGTTTTAGGCCTTTCTCAATACCATGGACCAAAACAACTTAGGACCATTACCTTGGACCAAATACCTAGGGTCAATACCACGAACTAGATACCTTGGACTATTACCATGGATAAAAATACCATGGACCAAATACCTTGGACAAAAAACTTAGTTTTCCAATATATACACGCTTTTTCTTTTGTGAAAGTGTGTGTGTGTGTGTATACACTACTTGTGTTTAGTGAACCTGTGTGTATACGCACCTTGGTCAAGGTGAACCTACGTATACCTCTCTTTCTTCATTCTTTGTAGTTTGATCTGTAATTCTTTGTTGCTAACCTCTTGTACTTGTGATCTTTCATCTATGTGATTTGCCATCAAGGACAACACCTATATCATAATGCCAACAATCTCCCCCTTTAGACTTGATGGAAACAACAACACCAAGTCACTCTCCCCCTTTGACATCAAGGGAAAAGGGTCATTCTCCCCTTGAGTACATGCTGAATTCTCTGATATGTTGAAATGTATTGATTAAGCTCCCATGATTGAGTCCATGCTCCCCCTGAGCACTAGCAAAGTCTGCAAGAAGATTTTCTAAAAGAGTAACATGACTCTATAAATCAACTATGTGAGGATGACCTTCCTATCACCAGTGACTCATACATCCATCTCCCAACCAAGTGGGGATATACCAATTTTTTATACATGACAAAAACAATAAATATTACATCATCCATCCCATGCATAGTGGGGTTACAAATTAGGTCTTTTCGTGACCTTTACATTAAATGATAGACATGAAATTTATAATAAGGACAACCGATCTACGCAATACCATGATAGTCATGAGAAATTATCATACACCATATATAATCTGCACCATCAACAACATCAGGATCAACAGCCTGTATATTTCCATCATCAAAAGAGTCACCTGAATCAAAACAATTATGCAGGTATGTACCAAGATCTTCTAAAATAATGCCAACAATGCATTATTAGAAGCATACACTCCCCCTAAACCTATGCCAGATGTTCATTGTTAAATCTAATTATTGTATATATCAGTAAGAAATATCAATGCATCATCATCAATCAGATATACATCAAGTTATCAACAACTCTATGAGGACCAACATATTTCCACATGTTATCAGTAGATTCTAACCATCATCAAACAGGGCAGATAATTGACTAAACCATATCAGACCCCTTGTTCCTGAGTCTAGCCCACTGCTTTTCCTCAAACCAACATATATGCGATTGTGCCCATAGAAACTCGCATATGTACGCGACTATCCTTCATGAAACTCGCGTATAACAACCTTTTTTTGAAAAATAGGATTTAACAGCAGGATGATGCAACAACTACTCCCAACTTTTGTCTGATATATTCAAATGTCTCAACAATGTAAACTTTGAAACGGGAACTCTGGCCAAAAAACCCCAAAAAAACATCAAAAACAGTGCTAAAAACAAAAAGTGTGTATATTGGAACAATGTTTTTATTTTTTAGGTGTCAATTTTGAACATGTTTTAAAAATGGCAGTGACTACGAAATTTACTATGAAATTTTCGTGCAAAATATAGCTTCAAAATGAAAGTGATGATACCGGAACAATGTTTCTTTTCTCAGGGTCAATTTTCAAAATTTTAAAAAAATGCTAATAAAACCAAATTTTTGTGTCAAAAAAAGTTCTTTATGAGGGAAAAAACAGATTAATGTTTTTGGTAGAATATCATTTTTCTTTCCTAAGTATAAATTTAACATGTTTTCAACCATAACATGCTAGATACAAAAAAATTGAAATTTTTTCAACTATAAAATTAAAAAACCATGACATTATGAACAAATTACATCACTAAATGAATTCAAAAGTCATTATTTGTATATTGAATAAAACATACATTATATCTCTAATTTAATATTGCATTGTAGATATTTTAAACAATAAAATTTATCATAATTAAGACATATAATCCAACAACACAAAAATGCCTCATAACTTCTCATTTAACACCATATGGAAAACATTAATTTTATTTGAAGATACGATGCATACATCAGTTATATAAACTGTCTTAAACAATTATTCAAAACCACTCATATTTTCTTTCACACCATCAGAATTGACATCTTCAGATGAGTGACTGGATGCTGACGAAGATGTTCCATATTCTTCTCTTTCATCAATCAGTGCCCCATCTGAGTCCACATGCATGCCCAACATTTCAGGTTTCAAAATTCTTCTAGATCTATGACTGGTTTTAGCAGACTCCCATGTCAACATTGTTCCTTCTGGTAACAACCTTTTCAAGATCTCTATCGTCTTGAAGCAAAGAGTTCCTCTCTTTGTTAAATTGAAGTCATAAACAAGTATGTCAACATCCTCCATTTTTAATATGTCTGTGCGGTGGCAATTTATATTTGTACCCTCTCTTTTTCCTTTTCTGCCATTTTTTTTGTCAACTACCATCTTTGGCTTATACACACCATTGAATGGGTGTTTATTTGTGGCATACCAATGTACTTCAACACTTGTAACATCCTCATTTTTTGTAAAGACCTTTATAACTTTAGCTATCCAAAATGGATATCCATTGGGATCTCCATCTGCTAGCACTGCAATCATGCAACCCTCCTTAATATCCTATATTGAACCCCTATAAAGGTCTTCCATGGCTTCATGTTGTGCATGAGATCTTCTAGAACCAATATACATCTCTCTTTCCGCTGCCTATGAAGAATTAATAATACCTTGAGATTGTTGTTGTTCAATAATGTTTGCTTCCTCATGTTCATTCAACACATTTTGTGGCCAAATAAATGGATTTTTCAAAGGTATATATTCATTTGTTGTTTTTGAAATGATATCACTTTGATGATTGAAAAATGACTCCCACCAAACTGAATCAGCAATGTCAAAGTACTCATATGTATATCTAATACATTTTTTAATTTCTTCCAGGAAATCAGAATAGTTTATATCTCTATTCTATCTACATGCATTCTGAACTTCACCAACTGATTGTAATAACAATATTTTTGATGCAAATATTGGATGATCTGCAATGAACTTCAAAATTTGCAAACGTGATGACGGTACCCATTTTGTAGTAGTTGAATACTTCTTGCCCCATATTAGTGTTTTCCCATCAATTTTTTTGATACGAAATTGATATTGGAAGCTAATTTCATTAAGTTGTTCAATGCATTTCCCCTCACCATATGATCCCAGAATAAACCTTCGCATGTCAACAGTTTCTTCCAACACATCAAAAGTAGGCTCTGGCATGTATGATTTCTTAATACATTCAATTAGTGATGGAAATCTCCCAACTTCCTTCCTCCTCAATGTGACTGAAAAACGATTGAACATCTGATCAATATGGTCATGAGTGTGCCCAACAAGAAGGAAACCAACCTTTACCTTTTGAAAAATTCTCAATTCAACAAGCATGTTTAGATATCCAAAAGCAACCTGATTTTTGTTTTCACAGCAAGTGTTGTCCAATTGTAGATACAAAACTTCAGCAAGATTACCAGACCAATGAGAAGTCACATCATGAATTATGGTTATGGTCATATTTGTATCATTATGAATATTTGGCGCTGTGAAGTACACCCTTGGCAATCTTTTCCCATTGAATACCATACAAACGACCAAGTGAAATTGAATAAAATTTTCCTCCTGTAAATTTTTGGGTGTGCAAACAAAATGTGGTAAAAGTGTTTTCTTCTGCTCCATACCATCAATTATCAAACCCAAATATTTATTCAGATTATCATAACACTTCTTTAGATGCTTGTTGGTGGGCTCCAGTATTGCAGCAATAATGCTACAACTCCTCGGACTCACTTCTTTACTTTTATCAACCCGTTTGTTCGTAACAAACTTGGAAGCGACAGTGTTGTATGCACAAGTACTAGCTCTTGCCACACTTGTCACTTCATCAGCTGGCACAAGTCCACTAGGGGCTTTATCCAACTTCTATGGGCTCTTAGAAGAAGCTTTTAATTGATGCATGAAAGCTAACTCAAAGGAAGCTAATCTACTTGCAAAAAGTGACTAGAAAACTGAAGGAAAGTGCAAACCCTAATTCTACCAGCTAGTCCTACTGATGCAAAAATGAGAGTGCAAACTACTGAAAGAGATGCCATTACGTTTATTAAGGTAAAAGACATGTGTTTAAACTACCTTAGTCCTAATAAAACATCTTTTTGTATTTTTTATTAAGTTGTCAATTTTCTCATGCATATGCTTGAACTGTGCTTTACTGTGCAGGGGTGGATCAAGGAAGAAGAATGCTTGGAAAAGGTTGGAAAGGTGCAGAGAGGGTCGAAGGAGTCCCTAACACTCTTCCAAAGAGTTTCACAAAGTTTGGCTATCAGGAAACCTCATTTGTCAGCTTCTACAGGAAGTCTGCAGGGGTTCTACAGGATGTTTCAAAATTTCTACAGGATGTTTGGAAATTGGTTTTTAGAAGATGGATGAGTGAGGGAAGGTGCATGGATGGATCTAGAGGTAGGATAGGGGTCTGAAAATGGCCTAAGGACTGGTGGATGGAGCGGTGAAGAGGTGTGAAAGGCTGACTTGGCTTGAAGAAGGCTAAGGCAACGATGAGTAAGGAGGTAAGGTTTCGTGGACAAAAAGGATAGATGGGGAATGAGAAACTTAGCTCAGAGACAGAACAGGTGGCTCAGCTCATACTTTGGGTGGATGGACGAATGGAGAAGATGCCCTGCACAGTGTAACTTGATCAAATCAACCAAGGTTTGCAAATGATCAAATCCTGAACTAGTCTAGTCTAACCATCAACAATATAAATGAACAACACTTTATTTCGGAAGAAAACCTTGTACACCGTCTATGCAAAGAAACATTTCAGATGTCCAAACCCATGACTACTCTCTGCTAATAAAAACAAGCACACTAAGGATTGCATAGTCAAGCAAACTAGTGTTTTTGTGAGGCAGCACTGTTTCCTCAATTCCAGCCCCAAATCCAATAAGGATGAGGTGAAACCAAGAGTGTAGCTGTCCCTTTTCTTGGAGGTTTTGCTGTTATTATCCTACCAAAGCACCTAAAACAATGTCATTCATAAATACTGATATATTCCAGCAACATAACGAAATCTACATAATAGAAATATGTTCAAATGGATAAAGGAAAACAGTGATACGTAAAAGAAAAGTAACAATACGGAAAGGAGACCCTAGGCTCTCGGGTTGGGCCCAACCCTGAGAGCTATGGCTCCTATGAAAAACTCAAATTTGATAGGAAACCAAACTGCTTCTCATTATCCAAAAATAAGCATAAGAGTCATGCCAAAAATGGCTACAAAAGAACAAAATAGAACTGGCAGCACTGAGGTGCAAAATACACAATAGTTTCAAAATTCTTTTCACGAAGGCTGAGGCCTTAACATTTATACATCACGAGGGGCCTAGCTGGCCTCCTCAATTTGTGGAACTCGGCTGTCAAGCTGTGAGTTAAAATGTCCCTTCTAAATGATGCTTGGCTGCCTTCTAGATTTGGTTTGGTGGTCTTTGGAGCTCGGAGTTGGGGGTGAAGATCCCGAGGAAGGGTCATTTAATGCCATAGGCAACCCCCCTTCGAGTCCTCACCTCAGGCTTGGTTTCCTTATAGCTCATGATTGCTTTGACTTTGCTCCAATATATGTCAAAAAACTTGAAATAAACACGTGTTAACCACCTAGGAAAAGTGACTTCCCTTATTCATACCAATGACATAAACATACTGAAAATAATGCATAAACTATAGAAAATGAAGGATTTGAACAAGGACTGAACAAGGATAATTAGGCCAAATGAGCCCAACAAGTTACCAATTTTCGGGCTCATCATCACCCCCCTGCTAAAAGGGTTACTCATCCTCTGAGCAACTAGTCCAACTCCTCGTCTTTCATTGCTTTGATGGCCACTCTCACATCCCAGGCTTCTAAAGTAGTGTCCTCCACACTGTCATGGAATCTGGCCTTCCTCTCCTCTTCTTCCCACTGCTTATGCTCCTCCTCTTCTGTGCGTCCCTCTAACAATCCCAAAAGAAAGGGTGGACTTAGCTTGAGGCCTATCTAATTGGCTTGGAGGTTTTGCATAGACTTCTTGTAGAGATGTACCCGTGTCAAAGCCTCCCTCATCCGAGTTGGAGTGTGATATTCTCAAATTTGAGGCTATGGGACAATGTGTTCCACATATGGGTGCAAGCATGAACACAATTTTCCCCTAGTAATCTATCCATATCCTCGAAGTTTGCTATTGCCTGGGCCTGAAAATCCATATACTCTAATAAACCCCAAGAGTTGGTTGCTAGGTGCTAGTGAGCGAATATCAATGCTGTGGGGTCCCCTGGCTCTACTCTAATCAGCAGTGGTTCATGTAACTCCCGGTCTATGACACTCCTAACCTCAGCTGCTCTCTTCTCTTTGTGGTTTAACCATGAGGTCATTGCCATCAGCTGCATGTCCCCTACTACTACGTTGGGGTCCCAGGAAGTGATGTTTGGAAGGGCCAAATTATGGAGGTAAAACTCTGAAATCTTGGCCTTATCTTCCGATGAACTGGTGTTACATAAATGTGTGAACTGCTGGGGGTTTTGGATGTGAGAGATACCCCTCTATGCCAACGTATTGATTTGGAACTACAGCCACTCGTCCCTTAGGTACATGCCATAAGATTTGACCGGCTGCCTACGTTGCAGTGCTTCCATTGCCCAACTGGCCATGCAGGCCAATTGTGCCTCCTATTCTTGCACGTGCTGCTTTAGGGATTGTATCTCCATATCTGCCTGCATCCCCTTTCCTGTAGCTGTTGGTTGAATTCCTCAATATCAGCTTGCATCTCTTCTTTTCTTTGAGGCTTTGCTGAGGGATCCTTGGCTGCCGTGTCCTTTTCTTTCGTCTGTCCCTGCAGCTGGAGCTATTGTCTGAGCAACTCATTCTCTTCTCTTAACTTGGCTTTCTGGGAGCTTTCCACATGCCTTACTCTTGCCAACTCCCTTTGTACTTCCTTGAGCCTTTCCTCTGGAGACCCGATATCTGCTACCCCCTTAGATTTAGCTATCCTCATCCACGTGTGGGTTTGTACCCATTCTTCCTCTAGTACTAAAAACAGTGGCACTGTGAACTTTTGGGAAATAATTATGCTTGTCTCCAAAAATTTATAATAAGAGCCCAAGTTGGGCTAGGGGCTTGGTTCCATGATAACATCGGCTTTCTCCTCCTTTGGTGGTGACTTGGCTACTCCCTCCTCCTCTTGTGGTGACTTGGCTGCTTCCTCCTCCATCTGCTCAGTTTCTTTCACCCTAGCCAAAGTTTCCTGTAGAATAGCCTCAACATCCTCTAGGGAGGCTTCTGAGCTTAATTTTTCCATTATGTCCCTCCATGCGAATGTTTTTGGGATCCCCCGCTCATAAGTAATGGATGCATTGGAGGGGGATTTATCCCTTGGTGTGGTAGGGGTATCCACGATGGTGATCGGTTCTTTTGATGGAGGCTGGGGTCTGCCAGTCTTAATTCTTACACTCCTTCTCGATTTGAAATATAGAGGAGTCTCCCTCTTTCATTTTTCTTTTGGCTTGGGAGAGGTACTTAGGGCGGCCAGCACAGATGTTGCCTCCCTAGCTAGGATTTCAACCGACTTCTCCTTCTGTTGTCCTCCTTTCAGACTTCCTGTAGAAATTCCTGTAGCGGTTGCTTTTTGGCTTCCTGCAGAAGCCATTTTCAACTTTCCCTGTAGAAATACTCTGCTGCTTTCCTGTAGAAATACTCTGCTGCTTTCCTGTAGAATTTGAGGGCACTGTTTTAGTGTGCTTGGCCGAGGGGACTTTTTCTTTTATCTTGGCTGAGGTTGCCTTAGGGGTGCCCTTACTGTCTTGGACTTTCTTAGTCTGTTCTGCCCTGCTCTGTAGCCGTTTCTCCCTGGGCATTGGTGCAATCCCATCATCCCCTGTTTTGGTAGCTTGCCCTGTTGCTGGTGTTCCTTTTTTCTCCTTCTTTAGTGTTTTGCCAGGGGTGTCTTGTTTTTTAACTTTCTTCTCGGCCTGAGTAGGCTCCTTCTCCTCACTGCTAGAAGAAGTGAGCTCCTCGGCTAAGACTCTGATCTCATCGTCCTTCGACATATTCCAGAAAATTTCCCAGGAGAGAGGGACAGTGAAAGTGTGGAGTGCATCTTCCACAAGGAGCTTAATAAGCCCATGATGACCTAGCTGGTCTGGTGTCCCCTCTCTGAGCTTGGTGGCACATTCAGTCATGGACTGCAAGAGGAAATAAGGAATGCTCAATTTTTTCTTTGAGGGTAGGTCCATGTGGTGTCTGAGTTCTGTGAGCAGCCGAAAATGATAACCATATATGATGCTAAATCGCCCCTCGCACGTGATATACTTCATAATTTGGAGGCTGACTTCACTCCAAAACAGTTGTGGGCTAGTCCTCTGAACTCCGTTCTTATCTTCTGAGAATTGTTCTTCTGGCAAGAAGAATTCTTCCTTAGCCTTCTGACCCAGCTTCCTCTCCTCGTTATCCCAAGGCACCCCCATTGGAAGATCAGTTACCCTGCTGATGAGCTGTGGGGTGAGTCTAAGGGTCAATCCTCTGAAATTGACAACAGCCAATGTTTTTGACTTCGGATTTAGGGACCGAAGGAATTCTTTCGTAATTTCATCGTCGTTCCCTTGGAGCTTGTCACAAAATGACATCCATTGTGCATGGAAAAATAGGTCTACCACCTCAGGGGTTTCCCGTAATTTCTTTGGGTCTGAAGGTTCTTTTCGAATGAACCCACCCGACATGGTAAAACTCTATGTTTGCTCGTGTTTTCATGCAGACTGGGAATTCTGGGTGGATTCCCTCCTCAGAGCATAAAAAAAGATACCTTTGGTCAATTATCCTGTGTTGAATTTGCCTGCTCACATATACAGAAGGAGAATTTCGGGAATTTTCACTCGAAGCGCAGAGCTACGTCTTCGTTATACACAGAGCCGCGTAAAATTTATAATTTTAAAATTGTTTGACAGGGCATCGCTTTCTATAGGAGGGAGTTTTCATTCATGCGTGGAGGAAATTTCTCATGCAGATTACTACGACGATTTCGGCAGCGACATATATAAAAAAACTTCAGACAGAATTGCACTCAAATTTCTCTACCCCCTTCACTACGTCGAATTCACCACCTTTGGAATTTTTTGCATGGGGAGGTTAAATTCTTCCTACCTCACCAAAATTCGCCACCCTCGACGTGAATAGTCTGCACTACTTTGGATGCCATGTTTCCTATAGCGCAACTTCCTGTAGAAGTTGTTCTCGGCTTCCAGAGGAGGTTACAGCAGTGCAAGGCCAGTCTGAGCGGTAGCAGGACATTTGAACAGGTCGAAAACTTCGAGCTAACCACTTGCAGAGGAGGAGGATGCACATTCGGCTGGAAAATGGTTGTGTTCATAAATGACTGCAGTGCATCATAAGTATCAACCGGTCGATTTCGAATTGCTGCGAATTCATGGCGCGGGGTTGAGCTGTCCTCACTGATTTATTGGCCGACATCACTGCAATCATTCCCCAGCGTGCCCCTGACCACCGAATTCTTTCCTCTATATTTACCGCCGCCATTCTTGTCATACCTCTACTTGTCCCCGACTGGACACTTCCCACGTGCCAATTATCCACCCTTTCGGCATAATCAATCCAGTTCAGATCCTACGAGGCCACATGACTGGCTGTGGTGGCCGGTTCAGTGGCAACCAGCCTTGTTCAATCCGCCCATTTTCACAGTCGTGCATATTTAGAGTATAGCTTATGCAATTGGACGAAATAAGGTTAGGCAATTACCTATGCGGCCGTGGACGTGGTTTTTTCCAGGTTTCAAGACGAGGGATGTTGGATTTGCGTGTTGTTGCTTTGTGTTCAAGTGCTAGAGCTTCCCTGCATTGGCTGCTACTAGCTGTGAGTCTTGGAGACCCGTTCCTCTGGTGGCGAACATGGCATGCACTAGTTCTGCAAGCTGTTGGTGTCTTCGTGGTAGGTACTCCAGCTGGATCAGCCGCTACAGGATTCCTGTAGGACATCCTGTAACCGTTTCTCCTCCTGGGGTGCATGCTGACATAATTCGAGTCACGTTGCACAGGTGAAAGGTCTTGAGGTCGCCTAAATAGGTGAGTGATCGAGCCTCAAAAGACTGTATTTTTGAGATTAAAAAAACACAATTTTCCTTATTTGAAAAACAGAGTTCTAGTTGCATGTGCAGGTATGCTTGCTCAGATTGGAGTGGTGGTGGTGGAAAGAGATGAAGCGAGTGGAGGATGGAAGAAAAGGGTGGTTGCATGCCTCCTCAGCCAACTTCAAGCTCCAAATCCTTTCCTGCAGTTGATTCTGGCCCGTCCAAAAGTTCTACAGGAAGTTTCCTGTAGAAATACAGAACTACCTGTAGAAAGTCCTATAGCTTCCTGTAGAAGGCTAAACCATGATCCGATTGTGCCCAAACTTTGGAAAAATGAGTGTTCATGGTGGGTGTGCATGAGAGGCTGTCTGGTAGCTTGATAGGGACCCTTGTCCTCGAGTTAAGAGTCCCCCTTTGGTGCGCTGTATACCTGCAACCTGCAACACTTTCAGAGATCAACTTGTTTTTTTTTTCTTTCTTTTTGTTTCTCTTTTCTTTTTTCCTTTTTTTTCTCTTTTTTCTTTTTTTCCTTTTTTTTTTCTTTTAAGAGACAGCAGGGGTGCCTCAATGAGGTTTTCACCCCTACCACCTGCCTTGGGCACCTTAAAAAGGTTTTCACCCAAGGATCTTTTTTATTCCCATTATTTATCAGAGAGACAACAAGAGCGCCTCAATGAGGTTTTCACTCCTACCATCTGCCTTGGGCGCCTCAGAAAGTTTTTCACCCAAGGATCTTTTTTATTGCATTCTTTTTTTTTTTTAATATAAAATGATGCTCAGGGTGTGCCCAAAACAGAGGCAGAACCCTTCTCTATGACCAGCACTGATTTCTCCATAGTTTTGACGAACTCTTGCCTCGAAAGAGGTTTCCTGTAGATCTTTAGTCGATGCCCATTGACGAGCATGGGGATGGCTTCTTCATCAATAGTCTGGATAAGGATGGAACCATTGTCATTACACTTTTATACTGCATATGGTCCTAGCCACCTCGTTCTCATCTTCCCTTTGAAATCCTTATGTCTGGAATTATATAGCAGCGCCCAATCTCCCGGCTGGAATTGTTTGTCATTGAGGTGTCGATCATGCCACACCTTCCTCTGAAGTTGAATCACTTCTGAGTGGAGGAGGGATTGCATTCGAATTGTTTTGAGATGAGCAAGCATGTCTTCAATCAAATTGGAGGTGAACTGGCTTCCTTGATTGGTGACTGACTCTCTTGGGTAGCCAAATTTGTAGAAAATGTTTTCTCTTAAAAACTCGGCCACCTTTTCTTCTGTTGCTGCTTTGATTGCTTTGGTCTCTGCCCACTTTGTCAAATAATCTGTGCACACAATGATGTAAGAATTTTTCCTTGAAGGAGGGTTGATAGGACCCACAAAGTCCATACCCCACTTCTCAAATGGCTCAAGAGTCACTTGAGGTTGGAGAGGCATTTCGTCCCTTGGGGTTGGTTTCCCCATCCTTTCGCATCGGTCACATTGGCTGATATATCTTCTGACATCTTCATGAAGAGTGGGCCAATAGTAGCTTGCCTGTAGAATTTTGAAGGCAATCCTCTTGGCTGCAAAATGTCCTCCACAAGGCCCATCATGACAGGCTAAGAGGATTTCAAAGACTTCCTCCTCCCTTACACAACGCCTTAAGATCTGATCAGGGCCAAGTTTGAACAAGTTGCCCCCGATCCAAGTGAATGAGGCAATGTTTTTCACGATTCTGCTCTTCTTCTTTGAGGATAAGTGCGGAGGGAACTGGGCGGAGACCAGATAGTTGGCTATGTCAGAAAACCACGGGGAGAGTACTGAGATAGCACACAGATGCTCATCTGGCATCTGGTCATCCACTATTTCTTTTTCACTTGTAGTCAAATTCACTCTAGACAAAAAGTCAGCAACAAAATTTTCTTTACCCAGTTTGTCAACGATGTTCAAATCAAACTGCTGCAACAAAAGTAACCATCTAATAATATGAGCATTCACATCCACCTTATTCATTAAATATCGGATTGCAGCATGGTCAGTATGTACAAATGTTTGATAGCCAGTGATATAGTGTCGGAACTTGTTCAGGGAATGGACCATAGCCAAGAACTCTTTCTTAGTTACTGTATAATTCGTTTCCGCCTTGGATAAGTTTTTACTGACAAAGTATATAGCATATGGGAGTTTTTCTTCAACTTGTCCTAAGGCCGCCCCTATGGCTTTGTTTGAGGCATCAGTGTGGATGTGGAAAGGTAGGGCCCAGTTTGGGCCTCTCAGAATTAGAGCAGACACCAACTTATCCTTCAACTCATTCAGAGCCTTCTGGCAGTCATCCGACCATTTAAACTCAACATCTTTTGCTAAGAGGCCAAAAAATGGTGAGGCTAGCTTACTAAAGTCTTTAATGAATCTACAGTAATATCCTGCTAAGCCTAGGAAACTTCGGCCATCTCTCACCTTCTGAGGAGGGGGGACCCTTTTGATGATAGCAACTTTACTGGGATCCACCTGTAACCCCTGGTGAGAAATGGTATGGCCTAACACGGTCCCTTCAGTCATCAAGAACTCACATTTCTTAGTACTGAGGGACAGGTTCATCTCAATGCACTTGCTCAAAACTTTTCCCAGGTTGGATAAGGCTTCCTGGAAGCTAGACCCGTAAGGAGTAAAGTCATCCATATAGATTTCTACCGAATCATGGACCAACTCGGCAAAGATGCTTAATACAGCTCTCTGGAAAGTTGCAGGGGAATTACATAGCCCAAAGGGAAGGATGCGGTAGGCAAAGATACCCCATGGACAGGTGAAAGTGGTCTTATCTTGGTCCTCCGGGCTAATTTGGATCTGATTATACCCACTGAACCCATCTAGGAAAGAGAAAAACCTCTTCCCTGCCAGACCATCTAACACTTGATCTATGGAAGGTAAAGGGAAGTGGTCTTTCTTGGTGGCTTTGTTCAATTCTCTGTAGTCCACACAGATTCTCCATTTCCCATTTTTCTTGGGCACCAACACTAGAGGGGAAACCCATTCGCTATCCGAGATGAAGTAGATGAATCCCGCATCCAGCAATTTTTTCACTTCTTCTTTAACAATGTCTTTGAGGGTTGGATTCATTCTCCTCTGAGGTTGCCTGACTGGTTTACAGTCCTCCTTGATATAGATATGATGAGTACAGACTAAGGGATGGATTCCCTTAGTTTCCTTTTAGCTCCAAGCAAAGGCCTCCAAATGGCGGGTCAAGAGGCTACATAGCTCATTTTCCTGAGAGGGAGAGAGAGAGGAGCTTATCTTCAAAGTCTTCTCAGGGCCAAACTCCACATTCTTAACTCTGGGGGTGGTCAGATTAGTGGCACCTAGGTCCACTAAAGCATTGGCCTGGGTGTCTTCCACCAATTCTTCCAAGGATAGCGCACTATGGGGAGGATTTTGGATTAAGTTTTCAATCAAATCATCCTCAGTTGGAGGACCTCCCTTTCTCGCTTCCACTGTGCATAATGGTGTAGAGTAGACCTCATCCTCTTCTTCTTCTTCCAACCAGAGGGGTAAGTCATGTTCTAGCAGAGGTTGGGCAGGAGGGTATAGGACCAGCTGTTTGGACATAGGCCCATTTTTGATGGTCATGCTTCCGGCTCGGCAGTTGATGTAAGCATCTGCAGTAGCCAGCCAAGGCCTTCCCAAAATGAGGGGATATCCTGTGAGTTTTGCCTTAGGCTGGAGGACCAAAAAGTCCGCAGGGTATTCCCAAGAGTCAACAGAGACCAAGACATCCTCCACAGTCCCTTCGGGAGTCACGGTGGAGCGGTCTGCCAATTATAGCACTGTCAAGGTCTTCCTTAGGGAACTCTGAAGATTGAGCTTAAGCATGGTGTCCCTGGTCATCATATTGATGGCAGCCCCTGGATCAATCAGAGTGTGGGGTATAATGGTGCCATTGATGTGGACATCAACTACAGGGCTCCCAAGGTCCAAATACTTCAGATAGATTACTTGCCCCAACATGAGATCGGACAGTTGTCCTATGACATTGATGGTCGAGGCATCTTTCTTTCACCTGCCTGGGTGCCTGAAACACTTCTCCTTAATCAATTTGTTGTATATCGATACATCTTTGATGGCCTAGATAAGTGGAATTTTCACACACAACTGCTTGAGTTCTACCAGAAGCTCATCCTCCTCTGGGTTGGGTTTTGTGGTCGCTGTGAGTCGCTCAGGAAAGGGTGGAATGGCTTGGGGTTCACTTTCTTGTTTCTCTTCCTCTTCTTCTAGGGGAGGAGGTTGGCGTTCTGGAAGGACCTTCCCAGATAACAGGTTGATCTCCTGGACCTCCACAACATAGGTAGGGCATGTTGTCTCCCCAGTATATACCTACTGGGCCTGTCCGTTGTTGGGGTTTGGGTTCGGTTGAGCAGGCATCTGGGGTTGTCTTGGAGGATCAGGAGGTAATGGTTGAGGTTGAGTTGGTGGTGGAGGCAAAATGGCGGGAGGAGTGTTGTATTGGGGCCTCCACCTCG
>APFE031453137.1:222658-235990 GCA_000404065.3 Pinus taeda
CACCTCGGTCCCTAGGTACATGGATTTAAATCCAGGCAAGGTAGGGCATTGGTTGGTGGGATGGTCTTCCTCACAAACGAAACATACCTCTACTGAGTGCAATGGGCACTCATTCTTGGGGTGCTTCCTTGTGCATCTAGGACAAAAAATGGCCAAAGCCCTCTCAGATTTTTCTTTCTTTTGCTGAATTCGGAAGGTATCAAGTTGCATGGCAATGGTCTGTCTCATTTCGCTCTTAAGGTCTTCCATCTAGTTAGCAAACTCATGCTTGTAGAAAGAGGTACTAGCAGAGAGATGATTCCCCCTACCTCTCTTCCGGGCTGCCCTAGAATGGTTTCTAAACACGGTCTTTATGTCCTCATAAGGTAGTTGGTAGATGTCTCCTCCAGCCAGTAGGTTAAGGGTGTCCAGAAGGTCTTCAGGGACTCCTCAGAGCAGAGCCAACTTCAGGGATTCCAGGTCAAGTGTGCACCTGGCCCGTTTATAACTGAGTTGGAACCTCTCCTCATAGTCTTCCAAAGATTCATCGCTGCCCATGGTCATCCGAAATATTTCTCCCTTAGTTTCCTTGGACCTACAGTAGTCTCTGTACTTGGCATTGAAGGCTTGGTGCATCTGAGCCCAAGTGGTGATATTGTTTCCAGGTAACCCCATGAATCAGCGTAATGCTGCATCCTTGAGGGTAGAGGGAAAGAGTTTCAGCTTTTGCTCATCCTCAGCATAGTCATAAGTTCGACAAAGGATAGAAAACTCAAACAGGAAGGTATCAGGGTCCTTAGTAGTTAGACCATGGAAATGAGGTAGCGCAGAGGGACTTATGTTTTTCATTTTCATGTCTCCATTGGTCTCTCGGATGGGAAAGGCACCCTCTATTCTCTCGTCTTCTCTTCTACCGTTTCGGTTTTCGGCCATGGCTTCAGATGGAGTGTTCCCTAACTCTTCTTCTGCTGTAGGATCTTCGTATATCTCAAGAGGTTCACCTATAGGTTCTTCTGGCTCACTGTCACCAGAGAAAAGAAAAGGTTGACTCAGTGATGTGGTGGGGGTGTTGGGTAAGAATTTGTCGGTTTTATCTCTGTTCCTACGAGGCATGAAATGGAAAGACTTTTCTTGCTTTTTGTATTTTTTCTTGTACCCGCAAAACTAAAATAGAGTGAACTGTAACTAACTATCTTACTGAAATGAAAATGCGGAATTGAAATGAAAGCAGGAAAGGACTAATCTATTCTTCTCAAAGGAAATTTCAGGAATGGAATGCTAAGCTATGCTTGCAGAATTGCAATGCTAATCTATGAAAGTAGGAAATGTCTACTTTACTTTTGCCGAAAAGAAATTGTAGAATGGAAATGAAATAAACTACTTAGCAGAAGGTTGTAGGAGAAAATAGAAGAAAAGAAACAATCACCAATACTCTGACACTTCCCTGGCAATGGAGCCAAAAAGATGGTGCGCTCCAGTATTGCAGCAATAACGCTGCAACTTCTGGGACTCCCTTCATTATTTTTATCAACCCGGTAATTCGTAGCAAACTTGGAAGCGACGGTGCTATATGCACAAGTACTAGCTCTTGCCGTAGCTGTCACTTGGTCAGTTGGCACAAGTCCGCTAGGGGCTTTAGCCAACTTCTATGAGCTCTTAGAAGAAGCTGTTAAGTGATGGATGAAAGCTAACTCAAAGGAAGCTATTCTACTTGCGAAAAGAGATTGACAAACTGAAGGAAAGCGCAAACCCTAATTCTACCAACTAGTCCTAATGATGCAAATATGAGAGTGCAAACTACTGAAAGAGATTCCATTACTTCTATGAGGGGAAAATGCATGTGTTTAAGCTACCTTTATCCTAAGAAAACATCTTTTTGTTCTTTGATTAAGTTGTCAATTTACTGATTCATATGCTTGAACTGTGCTTTACTGTGCAGGGGTGGATCAAGGAAGAGGAATGCTTGGGAAAGGTTGGAAAGGTGCAGAGAGGGTCTAAGGAGTCCCTAACACTCTTCCAAAGAGTTTCACAAAGTTTGGCTATCAGGAAACCTCATTTGTGAGCTTCTACAGGAAGTCTACAAGGGTTCTACAGGATGTTTCAGAATTTCTACAGGATGTTTGGAAATCGGTTTTTAGGGGATGGATGAGTGAGGGAAGGTGCATGGATGGATCTAAAGGTAGGATAGGGGTCTAAAAATGGCCTAAGTACTGGTGGATGGAGTGGTGAAGAGGTGTAGAAGGCTGACCTGGCTTGAAGAAGGCTAAGGCAATGATGAGTAAGGAGGTAAGGTTGCGTGGACAAAAAGGATAGATGGGAAATGAGAAACTTAGCTCAGAGACAGAACAGGTAGCTCAAATGATACTTTGGGTGGATGAAAGAGTGGAGAAGATGCCCTGCACGGTGTACCCTGATCAAATCAACAAAGGCTTGCAAATGATCAAATCTTGAACTAGTCTAGTCTAACCATCAACAACATAAATGAACATCAACTTCATTTGGGAAGAAAACCTTGTACATCACCTATGCAAAGAAACATTTCAGATGTCCAAACCCATGACTAATCTCTGTTATTAAAAACAACACACTAAGGATTGCATAGCCAAGAAAACTAGTGTTTTTGTGAGGCAGCACTGTTTCCTCAATTCCAGCCCCAAATCCAATAAGGATGAGGTGAAACCAGGAGGGTGGTTGTCCCTTTTCTTGGAAGTTTTTCTGTTATTATCCTACCAAAGCACCTAAAGCAATTTCATTCATAAACAATGATATATTTCAGCAACATAACAAAATCTACATAACAAAAATATGTTCAAATGCATAAAGGAAAATAGTGATACGTAAAGGAAAAGTAACAATACAGAAAGGAGGCCCTAGGCTCTCAGGTTGGGCCCAACCCTGAGAGCTATGGCTCCTATGAAAAACTCAAATTTGATAGGAAACCAAACTGCTTCTCATTATTCAAAAATAATCATAAGATTCATGCCAAAAATGGCTACAAAAGAACAAAATGGGATTGGCAGCACTGAGGTGCAAAATACACAATAGTTTCAAAAGTATTTTTTCGAAGGCTGAGGCCTCAACATTTATACATCACGAGGGTCCTAGCTGGCCTTCTCAATTTGTGGAACTCGGCTGTCAAACTATGAGTTAAACAGTCCCTTCTAAATTCTGCTTGGCTGCCTTCTAAATTCGGTTTGGTGGTCTTTGGAGCTCGGAGTTGGGGGTGAAGATCCCAAGGAAGGGTCATTTAATGCCATAGACAACCCCCCCTTCGAATCCTCACCTCAGGCTTGGCTATCTTATAGCCCATGATTGCTTTAACTTTGCTCCAATATGTGTCAAAAACCTGAAATAAGCACGTGTTAACCATCTAGGAAAAGTGACTTCCCTTATTCATACAAATGACATAAACATACTAAAAATAATGCATAAAATATAGAAAATGAAGGATTTGAACAAGGACTGAACAAGGATAATTAGGCCAAATGAGCCCAACAAGTTACCAATTTTGGGGCTCATCGGTTGTAAAGCTTCTTCTTATATATCAGATATCTAAACATAGTCATAATTTCAATGGGGGACATGCCAACTTCGATCAAGAGGATAGAATAGGGAGTATTTCCCTTGATCTTGAGGTTGTAGGTTATGAATTGCTTTTGAATCATCTCAATTTTTCTCCACGACTCTCTTGATATACTACAGCTCCAAACTTCACATATGTTTAAGATAACAGGGGTGATGAGAGTCTCAAAGAGGAACTTTTCTTTACTCCAAATGCAAATATCGACCGACTTACAATTGTTTTCAAGCTCATAATAAACCTTCCAACCTCCAATAATCATTTTCATGATGTTGTAATTCCAGTTGAGCTGATGAGGAAAGTCAATACCAAGATATTTATAAGAAGAAACATGCTCTAAGAAATGGCTATCATAGACGAAACTACCATGGGAAATATTTTTGGATTTAATGATCATGACTTTAGTTTTTTCAGTATTAACTTTCATACCCATCTTGCAGCAGTAGACATGGGGAGTCTTAAGCTGCTTGTCTAGGTCATCATGGCTTTTGCAAGAAGAATGATATCATCAGCATAAAGGAGAAGAGTAATTATCATACTAGCAAGCTCTATGCCCTTGCATCGTGCATTTTTGAGACACTTCTCTAACTTATCGATGTAAATACCAAAAAGGGTAGGGGATGGGGGACACCCTTGCTTAACCTCGATATTGCATTTTAATATATTTAGACCACCCTTTTTTGGTCTTAAGCTTGGCAATTACAGTCTTGTAGGGGCGGATCACAACGATCCTCAGTTTAGGAGGAACCATGATATCTTCAAGTCTCCCATAGATCTTGTCTCGAGGAACAATGTCGGAATATTTTCTAAAGTCCACAAAAAAATAGAAGAGATCGACTTTGCTATTGCGACATTACTCTACAATGATCTTGAGAGTGACAAGATGGTTGATAGTCGAGTGATGTCTCTTAAAACCAACTTGCCCTTTAGCTCTTTTACCATGGTTTTAAGCCAAAGGCTAATATTCATTTCCAAAATGAGCCCATATAGCTTGGCTAGGATGTGGTTTATCATAATGGTCCTTTAGTTAGAGGGAATTCTTTTGTCCCCATTTTTAAGGATAGGCACAATAAGGCTTTGCGTCCAAAGCTTAGGGAAGCCATGCTTTACAACCAAATTAAGAAGCGTATGGAGACGAGGAATGAGGATAGATCTTCCCATTTTAAAGACCTCCGCTTGGTATCCTTAAATATATTCAGCTTTCCCATTAGCAAGCTTATTAATCCCAGAGTCAACATCTTCCAGAGAAAATGCATCTTCCTTAATATGAGTGTTTAAGATGGTGCCCATGGTGTTTGAAGATTCATACACTTTCTTAATATGGTTGTCCCAATTTTCTAAGGGAATAAAATGATTATCTTTAGTTTTACGAACAAGTACATTTCACCAAAACTTTTTGGGTGCAACTTTGGAAAGATGGAGAAGATGCTTTTGTCTCTTATTAATATATGTCATCTTCTTCCTTTTGATGACAACTTTGTATATACTTATATTCTAGAGCTTAATGATTTCATTAGGGGCGTATCTGATCATTTTTCTGGCAATTTTACAGTCATTGTCATACCAAGAATTGGAAGTTCTATTAATCTCCTTATACGAAGTCTCATTAGAGAATTTGGTAATGGTACTGAAAAGGGTAGTAGTAAAATTTAAATATATAATTAATAAATTATTAAATAATTAAAGTAAAATAAATAGTTATACTAATTTAAATTATTATAGTTAATTATAAAATATCGATTATTAATAATTTAATTTATAACAATCATCTATTTAATTACAAAAAAAATGAATAGCCATATTAGTAAAGAGTAAAATAAAATAATCAAAGGTAAAAAGAAAAAGAGGGGAGTACAAATAAGTAAGTACTAATAAAATTAGAAAAATAAGAGATAGATTAAAATCAAGAAGAAGAATGACTTGAAGAGAGGGAAAGGATCCAATTTACATTGGTTCTTTGACCATCATCCCTATTAAGACTATTGGCAGACTGCTTCTTTGTCTCAATGACCTCTCAGAGCTTTTGTAATGATAATGAGAGATCTTAGTAATGATATGAATATCTTCAATACAAATGTGATTTTTAGTCTTTGGAGAATGCTTAGCAAGAGCCAAAGACTGAGATCGATTATGCTTAACGTCTACACCATGCCCCTAAATTCTACGCTTGATAGAATGACCCGTCGCACCTATATAAGGCTTTGCACATGAATAAGGGATCATCTAAACACCTTTAGAGTTAAAGAGGTTTATCTGATCTTTGACATACCTAAGGGAATATTGAATAGTGTTAATCAACTTGAAGGTGGCATAGATATTATTCTTCTTAAGAATACGATCTAATGTGTCAGTAGTTCTTTTAATAGAAGGAAGATGAACATTGGAAATAGGATTGTTGGGATCAGCCTTAGCCCTTAGTCATTTTTCCTCTTTTTGGAAGGCTTTCAGGCCTTGATGCTTTCTATAACCATTATTCATGAAAACCTCCAAAATATGAGCTTTCTCATCATTGATATGAATATCATCAAAAATCCTCAGGGCTATGGTAGCAAGAATGTTCAAAACGCTAAATTTTTTGGGTTGGGTGATGGTGGGAATCGGCATGGAGATATTGCTCAGTGTGAGTCTTCTTGTGGAAACCTTATGGGATATGGAGCCATCCTCCTTGGTGATGAGGACATCAAGAAAGAGAATGATGGCATTAACTTCAATCTCCATCGTGAATTTAATGAATTCAAAAAGGATATTAATATGATGCATAATGAATTCAAGTTTTTCCCCGCCTTGGGGCAAAATGACAAATGTATTGCCAACCAACCTTTTCTAAAGTATTTTTTTATTTATTTTATTATTACTTATTTATTTGTATTTGCCTCTTTTTCCTTTTACCTTTTATTAATTTGTTTTACTCTTTACTAATATAGCTATGAATTTATTTTCTATTAATAATATAATTTATTTATAATAATATTTTTATTAATATTTACATGTAATTTTATTTTATTTATTTATAATAATTTTTAAACTTTATATATTTCTTTGACCCTTAATTTTATTTAATTATTTTATTCAATCCGAGTTCTGCTACCTTTATATTTTTATATAATCTATTATTTATATGGTTCGAATATTAATATTTTATTATTATCTATTTTTTTTAAATGATTTATATTTATTGACAGAAATTTTGTGGGTGAAACTATGTGAAGGATTTTTAATTTTGTCCAATGTTTTGGGTGGACACTTCACCCATCGTCAAGAACCTGAGAATTGAATAATCATAAATGAGTGCTAAGAATGTCCGGAACTTGAGAATTGAATGATCATAAACGAGTGCTACGAATGCTTCAACAACTCGTTTGTATAGCTTTGAGCACAACTTCTCAAATAACTTGATCTCCGTGAGATAAGCCTCCCCATAGAGGCCACGAATAAGAGTGTATATTTCCGCAATTATTCATATTGAGAGAAATTTTGCAAGTGAAATTATGTGAATGATTTTTAATCTTGTCCAATGTTTCGGGTAGACACTTCACCCATCATCAAGGACCTGAGAATTGAATGATCACAAATGAATGAGTGTTGTAAATTTACATATAATCTATTAATTAATTATTGTGGAGTTTTGATTTTTTTAATTTTATTTTACCTTTTATTATAATTGTATATTTAGACTCTTTGTTTTTAAACTTTGTTGAAATGGATTTTTTCTATTTAATCTAATTGTTCTAATGATAAACTACATTACATGGTTCGAAACGTGTCGACAATCAACTTGTTACATGATGGATCTACAAAACAATTGTATAAAATAAGTCATATTTTTTTGGTAAAATTCCTCCTAAATCGAACAACAACATTGGGGACCTACCCAAACCAATTAATTTATACTTCAATATATCAAAACATAAAATATAACTATTCCACATATCCATAATGCATCACAATTCATACTACCATGTTTGGCATTTTCTAATTGTGGGTATTTTTTCTAATTCGTACTACCATGTTTCGCATTTTGTAATTGTGGGTAAATTTGTTTTGTTTTGTTTTTTTTTTTCAACTTGCCAAGTTATTCACGATGAGTAAAGTGATACCTACTGGACATGGTAAATCTTTTCATGGACATGTTCGTTCTTCAAAGAGAGTTACATTGTTTGGAATTTATTGTATGGTCGACTTGTTCGTTCTTATGTATTGTAGGTGGATGCTTATTTTTAATTAATTTAAGTTTTAGATTTAGATTATCTGTTTGGGAAGTTTTAGTTATTTATCATATTTTGCAGTTTTTTTGGCTTATTTAAAATTTATTTATAATTTGATAAAGATTTGTTATAACCACATGTTTGAGTTGTAAATTTTCCACAATTTAAGTGATTTGTGGGTTTTTTAAAGTGTTGAATCTATAAATGTGGTGAAAAATGCATTTTAAATGACAAAATATCACTCTTTAACCAAAGATTGTTTTGCTAAATTCTTGCCAAAAACTCCAAAATCTAAAATAGTTAGACAACACCTAAGTTTAACATTTTGTGCAAATTAGTATATATTATCAATTTTATTTTTTATAATCTAGTTATTGGTATGACACTCGTCTTTTCTAATTTTTTTGTTAATATTAGAAATTATTTTAAAACATTAAAATTAATTTTCAAATTAGGAAATAATATATTAATATTTTTTTAAATTAATGTTATTATTTTTATAAATATAATCTTAATATTATTAAAAAAAATTAATCTTAAAATTGAAAATTATTATTAAAAACCTTGGATGGAGTGCCACCTCAACCACCCATGAGAAAATGATTTGCTATATTTGTCACCATTCACATCGCCCTATACAACCTAGAGAGTTGGCGACTAAGTACAATCATTCACACATGCAACATGACATGGGTTTAATGGAGTTAGTACAAGGTTCATTACCTACATCCTAGTTGTTTCCTCCTCAATTCAACTATGATTATAGCTCACCCTCACCACCATACCCATCCACAATGGTCCACGACATGGAGGTTGGATGAGACTACATAAAACATAGAGTTTCTCTAGCATACCATTCATTGGTGTCTTTCCTTAGGCTAAGAGATTTTCATAGGCCTTCTTTATTTAACATTTTCACTCTTGTTTTTCTCTCAACAATTACATCATCTCTTGGTTTGAAGAGCCATCTAACCACCCTGGTTAACCCCTCTTTGTTCTCCTTGAGAACTACTGATCTTGATTTCCTTTTTGTGTTTTTTTGCTTATGGTTTAGTGGAGTTCAAACTCATTGGTAAATTCTCTATTGTCACCTTCCCTTTGAGCGAGTGACCCTACCTTCTTTGTTTCCTCCCTTTAGAGTCACCTCATGGTCGACTATACTTGGTGTATTCTCTTACTCACCTCCATCCATCCTCTATTGATGCCAAATCCCCCTATGAAATCTCTTTGGTCTCTTGCTCCCTTCCTACGATGCCTCCTTTTTGTTAAGGCATGCAAACCAAATACCATGCCTCACACTGGTGCTAGCCAGACTTGTAGGGACCACCATGGATGCAAGGGTAACCCTCTTACCCACACACAACTAAATGTTGAGAAATCATTTGTTATATACTTGGAGTAGATGTCTCAAGAGGCAAGAAATGAAATCAATATTGCAAAAGTTAAAGTTGGAATGGAAAGGAAACTTATTTAGAATGTAGAAATTAAAAGAAAGGCGGGTTAGTGGATCCCTAACATTGGCATTGATAGAGGTCAATACAACAGGTATCTCCAAACAATGGATCTTTACTAGTGAAAATTATCATGGAAAATTATCAGTGGAGAGAAGTGAGGTCTGACAAGAAAACTTGCTCTGCACAGATTCCTTCCAAATATAGGTGAAAATAAATGGACAACAATGTCTTCTAATTGGTAAAAAGGATAACAAAGTTGGAATTCTTTTATTCTTAAGAAGAATAAGAGAATCCAATGGTTGTATGTGTTGACTCACCTCCAAGGTAACATGTTAAGAATTTAGTTTTTTGCTTTACTTTCCATCAACAATGAATTTGCTAATTAGTTTGATTATAAATATATGCTAGGAAGTAGTAATTCTAACATTCTCAAAATTATTATTTTGCATTATTGCATTAGTTTTGAAAATATAATTATATGGAAAAAGGAAATGCACTTGTGCTACTAGTGTCATTACCCAAGTGACCTATCAGTATAGGATGATGTACTTTGTTATAGTGGAAATATAATATAAATGCCTAATTCACACATTTAAAAAGGAAAATTTGTACTAAAAACAATATATTCTTAACTTTATTTTTTTAATAACTTTTATTATTTAAACCATCCTATATCCATCTTAACCTCAAATATATTAACAATCAAGAGAGATCAAATATCTCGAGGTGCAAACCTCTTTTTTTAGTGCAAAACTTGTGGAAAGGTTTTCGTATCGAGAGATTTCATCCCTCTTAGTGCTTGATAGATCCGAGGATAAGATGGATCTAGGCTAGATTCAGTCATCTACAATCATGGAAAATTTGTTGAACATCTAATTAATCTGATCATTTTAAATATACCAAATATTTCTAAAACTAATCTAGTCATTTTAATTGTAAATTTGCTCAGTTACCTTAGTTTGTTGAGATAATAGATATTGTTAATAAGTTGAATGATGAAAAATGTTGAAATAAAAGTTTTGAATGAAAAGTGAAAATGTAACAATGTTGAATGATAGAAAATGGGAATAATAAGAATGTATTCATTGTGATCAATCTCAAACTATTTTCTTCTACTATTCTTATTGTCACACCTATTAGTTTTGCCATATTTTCATATGGATCATATGAAAAGGGTGGTTGAAATCGTAGACCATTCAAATTCTTTAACTCAAGCTTTTGTAGTAAACATCATACGTTGTCTCTCTTGCACTCCAATATTGATAGTATTTTTCTCCAAAGTCAATCATTGTGACTTATGGAGTGTTAAACCCCAAGTAAGTTTCAATAGTAGTTTTTTTCCATTACCTCGTTTGAATGCAAAGTGACTAACAATGTTGAATGATGGAAAATGAGAATAATAAAAATGTAGGCAATTAGAAATAGTTTATAGTTTCAAAAACAAAACATTTTAGGTAAGTGAACATTTATTTAAGATGAGAATTCAAGTACTTTATTTATGGTTTATTTACTGTAACACAAGAATCAATGCACATTGTCAATAGTTATTTTGTGCTTACACTGAAATCAATGCACACTATTAATCTAATTACTTTGAAATTAATGTGCATCTTACATCTAGTTGCATCAAATTAGAAATCAACAACTACAATGAAATCAATGCATCTCCTGCAAGCATTCAAATAAAATTAGAAATCAACATCTGCACTGAAATCAATGCATTTGATGCAAACAATCAAATAAGTTTAGAAATCAACATCTAGACTAAAATAATGCATCTAGTGCAAGCAATCGAATATGATTAGAAATAAACATCACTGAAATCAATGCATTTGATGCAAACAATCAAATAAGTTTAGAAATCAACATCTAGACTAAAATAATGCATCTAGTGCAAGCAATCGAATATGATTAGAAATAAACATCTACACTGAAATCAAAGCATCTAGTGCAAGCAATCAAATAAGATTAGAAATCAACAACTACATTGAAATCAATGCATCAATTGCAATCGATCAAATATGATTATGAATCAACACGTACACTGAAATAAATGCATCTATTTAGATGAAAAACCAAAGTATTTATGGCTTCTAAATCCAACTTCTTTTACCTTTTGTAAAATTCTTACTTCTCTTTCTCTATAGTTAATAATGTTCAATATTATAGAATACTATATAATATATGTATTTGTCTCTGTGTGTCTCTTTCTTCTTCCCTCTCCCCCCTCCATATTTGTGTCTATCTCCCTCACTACTTCTCTCTCTCCCCTTCGCTCTCTCCCCCATCTCTCTCTACACCATCTCTCTCTCTCTCTCTCTCTCTCTCTCTCTCTCTCTCGCCATTTATATCTCTATCTCCCTCCAACTCTCCTTCTTTATCTCTCTATCTCCCCCCCCCCCCAAACACACATGTTATTTCTCTCTCTCTACATATCTATCAATATATCCCCTTCTTTTTCTCTCTATATCACCCCCAAACATACACACACACTTTCTTTTTGTATCTATCTATCACTCTTTCCCTCCCTCTTCCTCTCTATCTCTCTCAATTTCCTCCTGCTACCCTCTCTCCCTCACTCTGTCTCCATCTCTCCCTTTTCAGTCCCCCCCTCTCTCTCCACCTTTCTCTTCGTCAAGTCCTCTCTCTCCCTTTCTCTCCCAACTCCCTTTGTCTCTCCCCCCCAATCTCTCTCTCTCCACCATCCATCTCTGCCACTATCTCCCTTCCTCTTTCCTTCTCTCTCTCCCCATCTCTCTCCCCTCCATCTTTGTGTTTTCATATCTCTCTCTTCCCCTTCTCTCTCTTTTGTTCTCTCTCTCTCTCTCTCCCTCTCTCTCTCTCTCTCTCTCTCTCCATTGTCACTCCCTCTCTATCTCCACCTATATCTCCCTATGTATTTGTTCTTCCCTCCCTCTTTCTCCCCTCCATATTTGTGTCTTCATGTCTCTCTCTTCCCCTTCTCTCTCTCTCTCTCTCTCTCCCTCCCTCCCTTGTCACTCCCTCTCTATCTCCACCTATATCTCCCTATGTCTTTGTTCTTCCCTCCCTCTCTCTCCCCCTCCAACTCCATCCGTCTCTCCCTCCCTCTCTTCTTCTCTTTCTTCCTTCCTCTCTCTCTCTCCCACCCATATCTCTCTCTCTCTCCATCCATCCATATGATTGAGAATTGTCACTTTGTGTAATTAGTAATATATGTAAGGTATAATATAATACTTATAATGGAGATTATTGTTATTATAATATATTGGAATAATAATAATAATAAATATTATCTATTATTATACCAATAATAATATATAAAGAAATAGCTTCTTACAAAAACAATAGTATGTTAATTTTACATTATAGATATACCAATTTATTTTTATCAAATTGATAGCTCAGCGCCTTACATTTTACATTACATTACTTTACAATTTACATTTATATGTTTTAATTTGAATATTTAAAACATATGGAGATTGACATTTAAAATATTTCCCAACCTTTAAAATATGTTGACAGACTTACTTATTTACTTACATACATTGCACCTACACTTCTCCACTATATTGGGTTGTAGACACGGGGGGTTTCACTGGGGGAGCAATACCATACCACGTGAAAGTAGCCGTTTTTTAAATTGGGAAGGTGTATTGGGTAATTGGTTGGGGGTTAAATAATGTGATTTTTACAGGTATTTTCCAATATGTAGCCAAATTAGGAGTATTTTTTAGTATAATATAAATGAATGTGATATGTCAAGGGTTCATTGAGTGAAGCTCCCGTGATTGTAAATCACCTATCAACTCAATTATTACTTCTTTGAGATCATGATTTAACAATTTTCATTATTATAAGAAAAATCCTTAAAATAATATACAAAATCAAGAAATAACACTTACCAACCTTAAAACCAGCTATAAATGGAAAAAAACACTTCTAATATCAGTCTCAAATTTTTGTATAATCAAAATTTCTTTTAAATTTATGTTCTTGATAATTAATATCATTACAACGAAAATCTTATAATTCATCTTAAATTAAGAAATAAATATTATTATACCATTATTTTCCAAATTTAAAATGTTAATATCTTTAAAACCATAATCCAAAAATTTAATATTATTTT
>APFE031453149.1:0-31141 GCA_000404065.3 Pinus taeda
AGGAACCAAGCGCAAGACTGAGGTTGGTGTCCTTTGTTCCCCTCTTATCTACTTTTCATAAAGGGAAACGAAAATAGTTTTGGTTTGTTTGTTTCTAAGATAGCTACCCGTCTTAGTGGGACTAGCAGCTCTGAGTGGACACTAGATTTCCCGATAACAAACCCTTAAACATATAGTGGCATAATGAAAAACTAAGTTAGAAGAATTTACCAATGAGCAACACCTGATAACATGCAATAAGGTAGGAGGAATCGAACCATGCTCCATAATGGTTGAAATAGTAATTATCTAAAGGAGTAAAAGACTTTTATGTGTGGTATGACTCCGAGGTAAGTTGAAGCCATATATAAGATACGAACACAAGCATGTGGCATCTTCTAGGGAAACATTATTTATGCTATTAGTTTGAATGATAGATTATCTGAAAGAAAAATCACTCCCTCTCCTTTTTTATTTTTGTTTTGGTATCTACTTCATAGTTTAATGAGAATTAAAGAGAAGAAATGTAAACTTGATAGTTTTTTTTGTTTAGTTTTAATGAGCCTAAAAAGGAGATAAAAGGATACTATATAGCATTTCCTCTTCATGCTTTATTGAGATGAAATAAGATGTCGTAGTATGGTTGATACAAGGTGTCCTTTTGTGATGTTTTAACGATACCAAAATATATATGGAAGGGTGCCTGATACCCTTCAATGTGTAATGAGCATAAGAAACATAGAAAGGAAGCCCGTCTCAGAGAAACAAGTGGTATAGAAGGTATAACCTTGTTTCGAGATGATGGAACTGTCGTAGTCAAACTGAAGTAGATAGGACAATAAAAAAAATATGCTCATCATGATGGTGTCTCCATGAAGGCTAAAGGAACCAAGTGAAAAACATGAATGGGTTCAAGGGAAATTTGATTGCAATAATGAGAAATGGGGACAAGGAAGATTGAAATGCATAAGTGAGCAAGTTAATGCATAACAAATTGCAAGGGTGACTCCTTTTTGGAATCCTATTATGGTGTGATCAGAGTATGATTGGGAAGAGAAAATGAGGCTTAGATTCAATGTTATGGAGTGTCTACAAAATGGATTTTGAGCCTATAAAACACACATCGACACAAAAATTCAAAGAAGGTGTTAAACTAGGGAATCCATATAAAGGAATCATTTATTGCACAAGTTATGACATGCAAATAAACAAGATATACTATTGCAACTTAGTAGGATCAAACCTCGGGCGAAATGAAGAAGCATATGAAGGTTAATAATGCATCAAATATGACATGGAGATACGTAGTATACATGTAAATGTGAATAAAAACATATTCATGGTCCAATGGATGTAAAAATAGAAATGACATCCAATCTTGTAGAAGCCATACATACACACTAGACCCATGGTTAAAACATATAGTGGGAGTAATAAAATATGGATCAAGTAAAAACATGACCATATACATTTTGTTTGTGCTTTTTTATAAAATTTTGTGCGTTTTGGCCTATATGATGTATTATACATGTCTAGTTCAAATGTTAGTTATGACTTTGAATGATGTAATTCAAATCCGTTTTTTTATATGTATGCTTATATAAATCCTTAATTATTGTGAGAAATGTAAATATAGCTAAATGACTAACATATGTAACATATTGGTCTCATAATGGATGTGCCTATGAAAACACAAAAGTGTGTGTGACAAATCCAAATAAATCACCAAGCATGATAACAATTGAACTAAAAAACCCACACAAAGAAATAAAAATTTCTCACATTACACAAGAAACCAGGGAAATTTTTTGTTGGCTCAAAGGTCACATTAGGGGTAGGTGAATTAGTGTGAGGTCAATTTTAAAATTTATGAATATTTCTTCATAGTTCATCCATATGACAATGAACCATAAACATTGTGTCGTTAGTTATATCTGCGCATCATCATATGTATAACATAATAAGAAGAATTAAAAAATATAAGGGAGTCACATCATAAGGAGGCACAAGTTTTTTTAGGTGGGAACCCAAATGGGAGAAAACCGCCAATTATTCTTCTAGTCAGTTTTCAATACTTTTAATCATTTTGTAGGCCCCAACCCATGGGATTAAACTAATCCCAAAGAAATAAGAAGGCTACCACTTGTGGTAGGCTACAAATTGATTGAGGTTTCGACCTCAAAGATGCGAGTGACTACTCATTGTAGGATACAACCTTATTGAAGTTCGAACCTCAACAAATGAGTAGGCTTCAACTTTATCTAGGCTCCAACATTCTCTAGGATCCAACCTCCCCAAATGAGTAGACTCTAACGTGCTTTAGGCTCCAAACTTAGCTAATGAGTATGTTCCAACCTACTCCAGGCTCCAACCTCCTTTCCTTGCTTCCTTTTGGACCTCCATTTCATCCACTGTTGTAATATATCACTAAATCATGAGAAATTCTCTAATTTGTAATCAATACATCTAGTCACTACCACTGTCTCTACCACTGCAACAACACATAACCATTACATTGTCATGCAACCTGAAGCCACTTCTATACAACCTGTAACCACTCATTACAAACAATGCAATAATTTTCATTATATAATATATTGTAATGGCTATCACAAAATTTATATCACTCTATCGTATATGTTGTCATATTTTTTTCCCAAAACTCTTCTCCAACTATAACTAAAATATGTTGATTCAAACACTTCCCCTTCACTAATTTACATCATGTATCAAAAACACTTGCAACATGCTCATAGATTTTCCAAACACATCCAAGAGATTTTGGCATAAATAATGAGTCAAAATATTGTCAAAGCCCTCTGAATGCATCCATCTTTGAGTCATGATCACTCAGCTTCATTCAAATTTCAATTTGGATTAATAATTGCTTCAATAACTAGAAAATACCATAAAATACGATATAAAGGGTTAGATGTTCGACAAACTACCCCTTTGTAGGCACCATACAATGGACCACTAAATTCCTGTGTCAATCACCAAAACCTACTAATTATTCAACAAATTTGCAGTGAACAAAAACCAAAGAATTGAACATGTCCTTCAATAGAATTGAACCTGCAACCACAAATACACTACGTACCTATGCTACCAATCAAGCTACACTATGTTGCTTGTAGGCCTATTCCTCTGACTTGTACTTGTTATGTATCCATGGATAAGGATTTCAAAACATGGCTTAGGATGCACTAGGTTAGCACCTCAATGTGTCCCAACACAGAATAAACATATAATATCACTTATATATTCACATGGCTCAGTTTCCTAAACAAGACTTCATGGGTTAGGGTATTGTTGGCATAACATAAGTTGACATTAATAACAATTCTACACATCATTAGATAGTCGATCAAGCTTGATGCATCATGCAATTTTGAATTGTTGATCCAACTTGGCTCAACACTTGTCCTCTAAAACTTTCACTTCATATTTTTACTAAATTTAGAAACCCTACCATGTCAACCTCAACTCTTATATATTGTTGTGTGTCATAACTGTACATGGCTTCTTACAAATCATTTCCGCCAATAAAAATTAAGACAAAATCAAACCAAATTATGCGCTTATCCAAATAAGATAATAAGACTAGATCAGAATATGAGCTCAACCAAACCAAGACAAAGACAAACTAACCAATTGAACTAGAATAGTACAAAACATTTTGTAGCAAAAGAAAAATGGAAAACATTCAATATATATAGTAAGCTAAACAAAAGAAACATCATCACAAATCAGATGAGTTGTAACCAAGAAAGAACTGCAAACTCAACCATAGAGTTAAAACTCTTCTAATTACATTAAAAATATGTCATTTAATCAGTAGATCTTCTACACTATTACCCTTGATCATGTAGTCTATATATGTTTTTGGTTGTCCCATTGTGACCATATGACTAGTACCAAAATATATGGAGTTGACATGTTAATAACAATTTGGCCTTTCAAGAAAAATTAAGACCTCGCCATATGATCAAACACATGTGACCTAGACCTAGGAGTCATTAGGTGGCCTTATGTTGAAATCATCGATGATATCACAATTACCATGTGCCATGCCTAGAGTTGGCCATGTGTGTTGGAACAAAATTTCAATTGCAAGACCTAGGGTTCAACCACTAGTTGCCAACAAACGTTTGTTTTTGTAGTCTAGTGCAACACCAACCCTTTCCTTGTTCCGCAAGGGAGAAACGTCTCATGTGAGGTAGGATGAGACATTTATGGATAGCTAGGATTGATGGATATCATTAAGGATGGACTAGTGGAGGATCGATTCATTAGTTGAATGATTATGTAGAATTCATTGAATTATCTAGAAACCTTCATGTATTTGAGACTAACACACCACATAAGTAATTACCTTATAACAAATCGAAACAACGTACCAACAATATTTTTAAAAAGTTCTGACTAAATCATAATCAATCCATATATAGAGAGGATGGATCCCCACAATGGTTTATTTTATTAATAAGAACAAACCATTATATTTCATATATATGAGAATACACAAGCTCTTTTAGACTTAAACCAAGAAAATTACAATATAATTTAGTTACAATCAAAAGATAGATAGAGAACTTCAGAGATCATTCCAAAAACATTTTTCCCTGGGTTGATTTATCTCTCTCTTTCAGCTAGCTTGATTCGGTCAACTTTGATCTCTCTTGCTTGATCCGGTCCACTTTGACAAAATGCAATGCTTCGGTCCATATCTCCCAGATTATTTCAAAATTAGCACTTTGGTCCTTCTTCTGTGAATTTGTAAAAGTACATGGTAACCACTTCCTTCTTCTGATAATTGCACTCTTTTTTCTTCTCTCGTTTTCTAGCTTGTGTGATCATTTTAATTTTATTCTCATGCTAATAATTTCTGTGACCTTTTCCTGATCAAAACTTAACCAAAATTGAACAAAATCAAAGGATCCAGGAACATGTCATAAAACTTTGAGCCCATTACACAACCAAAACTGTTGTTTCCTCGTACCATGTGGAAGCCTCTGGAAGTGTTGCATCAACATGATGACATCACATTAATTCGTGTAATCTCCTAATGAAATAATGCCACATGTTTTTATTTGGTTGGTCCTTAGGTTACATTTAAAATTTGTGCAACCTTGTGCACATTCGTCTATTAATCTGTTGGAGATATCATAGATGAAACCGAAACATACATGTTGTTTAATTAGGTTAAGTAGTTTTCATCTTCATGATCCCAACACCATCAATCTATCTTGTCAACGATGTGTTTATCCCAAACTTGTGAACTATTAAACAAATTAATATTTTTGATTTGGCCCTATAGTTTGGGCTTTTATTCTTTTCCCCAATTAATGCTAATTTTCAAAATGCCATCACTTCTCATCTATGAGGATTTTTCTAAGGAAAATATACTATTGTAAACATATTGACAAGCACTAGAAAACCACATTATTTATAATATATTTTGAGTATATTAAACTCGTGTAACCATATCAACATGTAATGATACCTTGTGAAAGGCCAAGCTGAAATACTACTTTATGAAGAGTCTTTTTCGTTCTTTGATCATCAAGGATGGTCTTGTTGTCATTTTCCACACATCCCCTTTAGCATCAATGACATCTTGTTTTCATCAATGGAAAAACTATGTGTAGTAATCCCACCCTTTCTAGTTGATGGAAACACCCCTAGACATTAAATGTCATTGGATGTCGAAGAAAATCATAGGCTCCAAGTAATGTGCAACATTCTCTCCCTTCTACAAGAATAAGTGAAATTCTTTCCATATCTCTAGGTGTTACCAATGTTTGTAATCTATCCCCCTTTGAATTCAATGGAAAAGGGTCATATCTAGTATATATAATATTAATATATAGTATATATATATATATATATTAAGTAATATAATAATTATTAATATAATATATAAAGCTATCATGTAGATGAAATAGTATGATTGCATGTTCTTGATTGATCCTATGGACCTATCGTGAACCATGTTCCTTGCTTGTTGTGAAGGCTCTCCCTGAGACCATGCTTTCACTTCTTGCTAGTGAGTGTTCTTTTTCTCCCTTTAAGAACATACCCCTTTCTTTAATTATAGGTACGTGTTATCTATCTACATCATCCAAGCTTAAAAAGGAATACAAGTCATAATATTCAAACAAGAAACTTTTTCCTTTATCTGTTATATCCCTGTACTCTTTTAAGATCTGAGATATCACCATCAAAGCATAGTCCACAATCATCCTTCATAATTACTTCTTCAAGTTCTGATATGACAATTTATGATTCTTGAAGCAGCTAACTCCAAAATATTATATCTGAGTGTTCAGACCTAATCGAGGTCCTCCTTGACCTCTTCTCAATC
The DNA here is from genome assembly GCA_000404065.3 of Pinus taeda. Lineage (NCBI taxonomy): Eukaryota > Viridiplantae > Streptophyta > Pinopsida > Pinales > Pinaceae > Pinus > Pinus taeda. Next base: position 6,347 of record APFE031453149.1, read on the forward strand.
TTCAACATTAAAATGAAATATTTATTTATTGAAGCATCTATAGTTAAGTCTGAAATCTCAATGAATGCAAGCTTCATTGTGGCAAATGTGACATTCAACATAGGTCTTTAATATTTTTTGATATGGTTGAGTCATTCTCTTTATTTGGTCAACATATCTCTTTTTAGGTATCTGATTATATCCTTTATACCGAACCATGTCATTCTTTCAGCAAACTTGTGCTAGATGTCAAAACTTAGTAGATGAGTATGTTGTAGCGGCTACAACCACCCTCCAAATTTTTCCTTAGCTTTGTTTTGGAGCCTCCCTACCAACCTTCACAACAGCATGTCTTGCTTCATCAAGTACACAAGCTCCAGTGCTTTTCATGTAGAAAGATAGCCTACCAGTTAAACCTTGATGCATTCCCCTCACAGGTTGTTCATCTGGACTTGGTCCAGCAATAGGCTGAGTAGCTTCTTCAAGAATTTGTACAAATCTAGAGGGCAACCAACATTTCTTCTGGAAATTGTGCAATCCTAACTCACAGCTTGTTGGGCCCTAAAATTGTGCAATTATATTGAGCAATCTTCACCCATAAAATTGTTGGGCCCCAGTATTTGCATAAATCTAGGAAGCAGTCAATTGCTCTACCCAAAAATTGCGCAAATCTTTTGACCAGCCAACCCAGCTCCCAGCTCGAAATGCGCATTTTCTCCCATAAGTTGAAAATCCTCTTGCATGTGCAGCTATGTTCACCAGTTCCCTCTGAGATCGAGAAAAACCAAATTGAATGCATGGGATGCTTCTCCCAAGGTAGCGTGCAAAGGCATCCCTTGATTCAGGGAACTAATTTTAGCAGCTAGAGGTTTCATGAAAGGATCATCTCAAAAACATCCCACCAAGTGTCGCTCTTCCTAGATTTGTGGCATGCACATCACATCTTCGATTTTATCAAAACTCATGAACCGAACACTACAGAGCTCATTCTTCACATCAACCTTGCATCTCTGACATCCCACATCGCATCTAGATGTCGTCGTCACATTTAGCTCAGCTGTTTTGAGGTAAGCCTGCCTTCCATGTCTTGTGTTGAATTTCTTGTGCCTTTTGTGTTTTCCTTCGTATGAATGTTGTCTGCTTGATTTCAGGGAGCGCTTGTTGTCATTTTGATACATACTAGCTTGTACTAGCACCATTTCAGTTTTTGTTAACATCTCACTATTGTCACATGCACAAAATTGTTTTTCACAAATGGTCACTGATTCGGCAACTCGCCTCACCCACATGCATGTTGTTCCATTTTCTAAATCTTCCATTCACCGTTTGCATGAATTATCATTCACTTATGCTTACACTCAATAACACCATGCATTCACACTCACATTCACGTTCAGTTCCATTTCGACGAGTCTCGATAGCCTTGGCCGAGACTCTACCTCACCAAGACAACATTGCACAATCCTGAGAGGTAATGCTCTATATTCCTCTCAGGAAATGTGCATTTGTGCCCAGTGAATGCCCTTCAATCTTGCATTGCACAATTTTGAGGGATAGTGACTACTGGCTCAGAAAATTACGCAATGCAGTCACTGAGCCTGCAACCATTGCTAGCCGAGATTGTGCATTGCACAATTCCAACAGTCAGTAGCCAGACTGGACTGCGAATTGCATAGTTCCAGTAGTCAGTTAGACTCCCAGCAACCTATATTGTGCCTTGCATAGTCTTGGCACTCAATCTACCAACCTCTTGGATGAAATTGCATGACCTTCATGATCAGTCACACAGGTATGTTGCAAGTCAGTTCTCAAGTTCATTTTGGTTTGCGACTGACCGATTTCTTGCCATGAGTGTTTCCATGTCTCTAGGTATCGCATGTGTTCTTATTCCTCTCAGCAGTACAGGTAAAATGGCTTCCAAGAGAGAAGATTCGAAGACACCATTCAGAGCACACTTGGGGATGCAGTGGATCAAGTGTCTATGGGCTTTCCTACCCATGAAGACATTAAGTTGTTCGTAGACAATGACATCAATATATGAAGGTAGTAGCATCATCAATAGCAACTGAAAGCAACATCTCGGATGAAACGAATACAAGAGGAAGGTTGTTGACAACACAGATGCAGAACGAAGTTGCAAGCTCAAGCAGATCCACTTGTGATGAAAGGAACTGTGGAGACTCAAGCTATGAGGTGACAACACGACATGAAGATCGTGTGAAGATAGAGAATCGAACAAAGAAGGAGTTTCATGTGTTGAAGAAACAACTCAAGGAAGAACAAGAGCTTCATAGATGACATAATGAGTTTCAACAGGAACAGGTACAACAACGAGCACAACATGCAATCATGGATGAAACTGCACCAATACAAGCTAGAGATCCCTCCCAAAAGTTGGCATGGAGCAGACATGGTGAGAAGTTTTGTTGAGTGCATGCAAGTGAATTCAACAGCATACATGCCATTGTGTGCATGCATACATTCCCACCCACTCAGCACACTCACGAAGGTAAAGAGAAGAAGCAAGTCCAACAGGAGCTGAACATGCAGTTGATAGTTGATGCGCATGACCACCAACATGCACTGGAAGATCAACATGAACACTATGAATCAGTGTGTTGTCAGTTCGGCCACACCCAAGAAGACCAAGCACATGTTAGTAGATGAGTTGGATGGAGGATCCATACCAATGCACTCAGATGTAACGGAGGCAAGAGTTTACTTCAGCAAGATGTCACCATGGAGTGCATGTACACCATCATGGATGACAAATCTTGGCATCAGCTCACCACCTTCACCATCACAAGCATGTTAAAGAGTTGGTCTCAACACAATGGACGGAGTGTGACTGATGTCTTGCATGGCTTTCTCAAGTCATTTTATCTCACGTGGTTACATTTGCATTGTAATGGAATGTCGTGTCATGTGTAAGTTAATTGTCGATAGTTGGATGTAAGAGTCATAGAGTAGATGACGAGTCAGGAGGGTAGATGAACTGTCACAAAGGGGAATGTCAAGGATCATCCCACCCTTTGCTATAAATAGTCCTTCATAACTCATTGTAACAGCTTTTGGTGAGCCAAGCTTCTGATAAGACTATCTTGGAGAGAGCTTGGACAGTATTGTAATGAGCCTTGGCCTCTCCATTACGTAGAGCTATTACATCTCTTTGGAGGAGAAGGCAATTGTGGATGTATTGTTCCACTATTGGAACTAGTGGTTGGACATGGATGTATTGTGTGGTTGGAACTTACACTTCTTAATATAACAGAGCCAACATGTTTCATGCATATGTTTTATTATATTCTATGCTATTTGGTTTACTCTAAATGATATATGTATTGTTTTATTATGCATGCATGTATGGACTATTTTGTATAAGTACATATGAATCTTTCTGAAATGTGCTATTGGTTTAACCATCACTTTGGATTGCTCACATCTTCGATTGTGCATTCCCTTCCAAGCCAAGTACTATTACAGGTTTCCAAGGGGGATACTCACCTCATCCTTAGTGTGTTAGAAAATCTCATGCACCTCCCTTGACTCACTGCACTTGTCACACCCTTGCTACCAACAGAGTTATCTTACTTGCCTCTATGTGAAATCACGGTCAAGGCATTACTTTATGACCCACTGTTGGGACTCCTACACCAAACGACCTGATGTCTAATTGGGACTTCTTACCGGAGAGATCCCCTGAAATGATGGCAGGTCCAGTATTGTCAATAGAGTAATACTAACCAAAATTATTACTTTGACATCTAGGGCAAGACATATATCTTGATTTTCCGAGGATGCCTTTTGGAGGAAGTCATGGTTCCTTGTTGTTCAACCTCAGCATGAACCATATTCATTTTTTGATTCTTGATACTTGTCCCATTATTACTTGTCGATTCTTGGTGAATTATTCTTATTGTCTTTCTTGCATCATTTTTGTTTGTCAATCCTTCTACTTTCTAACTTCTTATATTCTTCTCTTTACTAGAATTTCTATGAGACTCAGCAAAGTGAACCTACGTAGCTTCATACATTGTTTTCTTTGGATCTTCAAGTGAGTTGCTATTTGATGTTACAAAATTCTATTCAATCTTTTTGGAATGCCTTTCATTTGATGGGGGATCATTTCTCTTAGATGTTTCACCTTCTTCATAACCAAGACTTGTCTTAATAAGTAGAGATCATTGTATGCTAAGAATCTGATCTAGATATTTAGTGCCTTCATTGAACTTTTAAATGAGATACTCCAGTTCTTCTCTTAAGAGGACAACTTCCTCCTCCAATATCTCACATATTTTTTCCTTTTAATTTAGTTATTATAATAGAAATTCTTTTACCCTCTTAGCTTCTTCTAGTTCAACTTTGAGAGCAACAATATTTTATTCATTTTTCTTTTCTCTTTTCCTAAGCGTTATGATTTCCTTCAAAGAACTTATAAGTTCCACTTCAAGATCTACTTCTACTTCGGGTTCCTCAACCTTAGCTATGAATACTAATTTGTTCTATTATTCATCAATCACACTTGGATTTCTTTCACTATCAATTCATTCCTTAGAATAAGAATTCTTTTTCTTTCATGTTTGCTTCTTATTTTCATACTTGGGTTTGAATTTAAATTCATCATCACTTTCATTCATCTTATCATAAGGACATTTAGATACATAATGACCAGTTATCCCACATTCAAAACATTTGAAAGGAACCTTAGCTTGGAATTTGTGGGTTCCTCTCTTGAGCTTTCAAACAAACTTGGCTTATTCTTTATAATAATTTGAATATTCTTCATTGTTCTTATTTTTATCTTGTTTTTCTTGCTTGAAAGTTTCTTCCTTGACTCTTGAATTTTCTGCCTTGATTCTCAACTCATAGTTTCATGAAGTTGATCTATTGTCATCTTGTCAACTGCTACTAGTTCCTCAAGGGCTAAGACTTTGGGGTTGAATATTCATGTAAATTATCTTAATATTTTACAAACAAAAAATATATATTTGACTTATTCACTAATACCTACAATCGATTTAACAATGTTGTCTACTTCAAGAAATTATGAAGCAAAATCCTCATCATCTTCCATCTTCAAACTTCCAAATTTCCCTCTGAGAGATTGTATCCTAACTTCTTTAACTTTCATATCTCCTTTAAAATAAGTCTGAAGATTATTCCCTACCTCATGAAGTGACTTGGACTACATTACTATGACAAATTCTGATTCTACCAAACCTATTAAGATAGCATGCTTAGCTAAATTGACTTCTCTGTTGCATCTGTTGGAATAGAATTAGGGAATTTATATTATGTTTTCACAGTCTACCAAACATCCCCCAAAGGTATGATATATGTCTCCATCCTTATCTTCTATAAATCATAATTGGTTCCATCAAACATAGGGGTCTTCCCAACTACTATGGTAGTTTCCATTTCTTCTTGACCTTCAAACTTTTAGTAGTTAGTTGTTCCTAAAGAAACCTTCTCTCATACCACTTATTGGCCTAAATATCACACTTAGTGGGGGGTGAATCAATGTCAAGTCATTTTCACAATTTATCAATCTTTCCTAATCATTCATCGAATAACAGTGAACTATAAACATTATGTCATCAATTGAATCTATGGATCATCATATTAGTAACATGACAAGAAGCAACCAACAACACAAGAGAGTATCACATCACAAGGAATCATAATTTATGTTTAGGTGGAAAACCAAATGGGGGAAAACCACCAATTCTTATCCTTCTGAATTTTTTATTAGTTTACATAAATTTGCAGGCCTCTACTTACGGGAGACAACTATCCCCAAAAAAATAAGCAAATTGCTTCTTCTGGTAGGCTACAACCTGATTGAGGTTCTGACCTCAAATATGAAAGAAGATGGTCATTGTAGGCTATAGCCTGATTGAGGCTCCAACATTGAAAAATGAGTAGGCTCCAACCTACTCTAGTCTCCAACCTAATTGAGGCTCTAGCCTTAGTAGATGGCTAGGCTCAAAACTCAACAAATGAGTAGGCTGCAACTTGCTCTAGTCTCCAACCTGATCTACACTCTAACCTGCTCTATGCTCCAACCTAATTGAGTCTCAAACTGCCTTTCTTTGCTTCCTTGTGGACCTCTATTTCATCACATTTTCAAACTAGATCCAAAATCATAATATATCGTTAAATCATGAAAATTTGTCTAATTTGTAATCAATACATATAATAATTGCCAATGTCTCTACCACAACAATGCCCTGCAACCATTACACTATCATGCAACTTGCAACCATTTTCATGCAACCTGTAACCACTCTCCTTGAAAAAATTGCAACCATGGTCACTGTATCATATACTATAATTATTGTCACAAAATTCATATCATTCCTTTTTGGTGGTCGTTATATTGTTGTCCCAAAACTTTGCTCCAACTGTAACTACAATATGGTCATTTAAACGTTTTCCCTTCAATTGTTTACTTCATGTATCAAAAACACCCACAACATGCTCATAGATTTTCCAAACACATATAATAGCTTTTAGTCATAAAAAATGAGTTAGAATACTAGAAAACTAGTTTAAATGCATCCATGTCTAATTCCTAATTGTTTAATTTATTTCAAATTTAAATTTGGATTAATAATGAATTTAATAACCCATAAATACCATAATAAACTACATAAAGGCTTAAATCTTCGAAAAGCAACCCCTTTCCGAGAACTATAGAATGGACCCACTAGATTATGGCATTGGTCACTCAAATCTGCTAATTATTCGACAAATTAGTGAATAAAATGCCCTGAACTTAAACAAGAAGGCCAAAAATACAAATATAACTATCAATATAGAGATGCAGTAGAAATACCACTTCATTTCATTAATATCAAATAAATCAATATGCTTACAAATATAATGGAAATAAACTACCTCAGGTGATGGTAGCTTATCTCTCAAAAGAGAAGTGGCAGCTACATGCCTCTGAACTATGTGAAAATTAGGCTTAAATGTCTATTTATTACTAAGAAACAATGGAAAGCCCTAAACATCTGAAAACCTAACCCTAGGAGATGAAGCGCCAAAACTATGGGACCCATTTTGGTAAATTGGTACATCAACTTCTCGAGGTTGTAACATTGGGATATGATCTTCGCTTAAGGCATGCAATACCTTATTAGAAACATCTATCAGAGGAATATAACTCTAAACTAAAAACATCAACTAAAATGTCATGTTTTCCTATTTTCCAAAAAATGTTGTTTAGGGCCTCAAAACAGCTCCAGAAGTTCAAGACCCAAAAAATTCCAAAAATAGTAAACTGTGCTACAACTAAGGAAACTAAAAAACTAAAATAAACAGTGTGGGGTTCAAAGTGGAATAGGTTACTAGCCACTAATATTCACTTGGGTCAGTCCTCCCCCCTTAGGAAGCAATGGTCCCGATTGCGTTGAGTTCCTCCAGGGGATGGGGAAACTTTTGCTAAACTTGGTTCCTGGTGAGCCACTTTCCTTGGTGTAGGATTTGGCTAGCTTTGACAACCTGATACAGTTGGACATTTTGTTGGTGAGTGTTCACGATATGTGTGTCCATGATCTGATCAGTTGTGGCATGTTTCATGTAGTCTACATTTAACATTGTTAGTGTGAGTTGTTCTGCAATGTCTGATGTGTCCAGTAATGGTGGAAAGTATAGTCGAAGGTTATCCACATTGAAAATTGGGTTCAGGCCAAGGAATGGTGGAATGTTTAGCTCGAAAGAATTGTTCCCTACAACCTTAGTCATGGTATAAGGCCCATATCAGAGTGGGCGAATCTTGTAGTGGGGCCCAACGAGGCTGTTGGCATAAGGGGTCCTAACCTAGGTTCGAAGTTAGTTGTGCCAACCAACAAAACCCTACACTACTAGCCCTTTCGGCAACAACCTGTGTGGCGCAAGCTCTAGCCTCACATGAAGCATTATGGGGGATGTTAGAACCAAGTTTCCGCATCCAGAGATTAGTGTGATGTCTTTTAGCACCTCGGATATGCCTTCTCGTAGATCGATAAGCCTTTGGGGCTCATTACTGCAACTCTGTTAAAATAGTCTTCAGACCTTCACGAATGTCTACGATCAATCTTTGTGGAACCTTAACAGTAGGTTTATCCACTTACGTGTATCAGAGAAAAACCCTAAATTAGTGTTTGGATAGACCTAATTAAGTTATTAGTAGACATAACATAATTCATTAGAGTCTTCGTGAAAGTAATTAACATGCATTACGTACATTTATTAAGACCTATTGAAGAGAATCACATAACATTCCATCAATATTCCATAAAACACATCATTCATCGACAACATATAATATTAATTGCAGTAAACAAAAATACGTAAGAATTCTTCAGAAACAATGTTTATTGATCTTCAGTTCAAGATTATAGACTCAAAACTACCTTGCGCACACACTTGTAGGGGTTCGCACACTCGAGTGCAATCTCTACCTAGGCCTCTACACACTCAACTGTGAAGCCTTCTTCTCTATCCTACCCACTCTTATTCTTGCTATCACCTATAAGACTCCATTATATCTTCTCCAAAAAAATGCCTTAGATTCTCTAAGACATACCCATTTATAGTATTTTTCCTACAATCCTGTGGTCTGTGGACCATGGGTGGATCTCAAAACTAACTCAATATTGACATAAAACAAGGGGCTAAACCCATTTGACTCCTACCCATCTATGAGCTCCGCATACACAAATCACAGAGAATTTACATTATTTACACAAAATGTACCAAAAATTGGGTTATCTTAACCCAGCACTTACATAGGGGACCCCATCCCGACAAGCCCCGAATACAAAGATCGTGACTCACAGTTGGGTGCTCCAATCTAGTTGGATACATTACATGGTTTCTTGCAGCATTCTAAATATAACTGCCTTAATTTCTTGCAATGCTTCACCGATGCTTGCGAAGCCGTCTTTAAAGCTGAAGGTCAACAAGAACCCTTCCTTCAATACATCCCACTCTGCAGTGCCATGGCTGAGCTCCATTTCCAAGTACCCGTTCTTCAGAATTGTATCCAGAGTATGAAAAAATATGTGTACCCATTCCAACTGTGGTTCAACTGCCCAAGCTTTAGCCCATTTTTCTAGGTGATCGCGTGGATCATCCTTCCAATTATATTTCTTAGTAAATCTAGTGTTAGGATGCCCAAACTGTAACCTCATCATTCTTCGATAACCTCTCTATCCAGCAAACTATCTTTATGTATACCCCACCATCGTGAAGGCGTAGTGTGCAATGCCAAATCTAATGCTTGGAAATGGTGACCCTCAGGGACTTCTTGCTCAAATTACTCCAAAAATAGATCAACGTTAGCTAAACCATCATAATAGGATAAATTCGTTGCCTCAGAAAAAACACATCGCAACAATTTTGTCATCATATTGCAGTGCAATGTAAACACTTCATGCAAGAGATTCTACTAATGCTCCAACTCTTTGTCCAAATAAGAGGAGCAGGAACTCTCTCGATCCCATGAAATCCTTCCATCTATTGTCGGATTGATCCAGTCTTGATCTCACACTCTTATTTTATAGATTTCATCCAATTCATCCTCACTTTCATCATAATCATGGACTGGTTGAGTATATCATGCCCCTTGATCTAGAATTTATCCAGGACAAAGAATTAAAGGAATTACAGACTCGTGCATGGATGTGCCTATGTTACTTTATGCAATGGATTGATAATATTGTGAAATACATAGACATTGAAGCAGTTAGAGAAAACACAATAGGAAAACATGTAACTACAACAAGTTTAATAAGGAGTTTATACAATGCTCCTGGGCTACGTCTCCTGGTCCAGCCTTCAGTGGTGGCCTCTCTATTATGTTTTCAAAGTAGATTTTTTACAACAGTGATCTTAATTTGATTCTCACTCAACAGATATGAATCAGTAGGACTGGAGTACACAGACTCTCCGTACTGAAACTTGACCTCTACTAGTCATAGTAGTATGAGCCTAATCTGAGACTCATACATGACAGGCATGTGCCGAGGAGTTCACTTGACCCTCTCAAGCTTTCTCTAGAGTGCACAAACTCTCTGACTCTCTCTGTCTCTGTCTCGATGATGCCTTTGCTCTGCAAGTTGGCTCTACTTACTTTCTTTGTTCTCTACTCTTAACTTTCTTACTCACTTTCCTCTTAGCTTTCTAGCTGCTTGTTTTGTCTTTGTCAGTTTGTGGCCTTAAAGCCAATCTAATTTCTGACTGTTCATTTCTTATTCTCGACATTCTAGTTCTTCTACCTTTGTCCATTTTAATTCCCCTATTCTGCGTCATCATCACTGTGTAACGCTTCATAGGGAGGTGGCCACCTGTTTCATAACGAACTGAGTGTTAGTACTCTTAGAAATGCTTGAAGGGTCATTATTTCCGTTTAACTCCTAGATTGCCCATGAACACGATTCTTCTACCAACTCATCATTCATGCCAGACTTCAAACCTTATACAACTTGGCCTATTTACCCCGTTTTATTTGATCATCCATCGGATTGCATGTCCACCATCAATCTGGAGCCTCCAGATCCTATGGTCTGCATCCATATCGGGCAGGTAAGTTGCATGATGCTTACCCGTCCGATGTGAGAAGTTTTCTCTCTCTTCCGCCGAGCATGTGGCACCTAGTGTGTGGCATCGGGTGGGACTCGGTTGAAACCGCTTACCACTTGAAGCCCTTCTGATATCCTGTCGGTTTTCATGTGGGTGCCTTTGAAAGAATCAGCGAATTCTGTACAGTTTTTTACTTTCTGGTTTGGATCGCTCAGGGCTTTTCCTTCACTGAGGGGTTTTCCCAACAATATGAAATTAGCGACTTGTCACTAATCACATATTAGAAATGTCCCCCATTTCTTAAAAAGATCTCCTGTTTCATTGTTTCCTGGCAACATGCGTTACCATGGGCCAATGGTCTATGTGTTTGACCGAGGGTCCTCGTTTTTCTACGCTACTCACAATTACAACTATTTTGACGGTATTCCCGATAAGCTCGACCTTTGTAAGTCTTTGAAACTTTAACAAGAATTTTACAGAGTTATGAAAATTTAGAGAGTGTTTTAGGATCCAATTCGGATCATGACCTTCCCACTGAAAAAACTTTTGGATGACCAAAAGTTGGTTTTTTTAAGCATCCATCAAGTGAGGGAACTGATTCCTCGCTTGCCCAATTTCTATCCATTTTGCACTGCTTGGTTTTGAAACTTTGAGTCCAATCTTGAGGTACTCAACATCCCCTTTATGCGTAGTTCTCACCTTTCGGTCCAGAACTGTATCTTCCTGCAATTCATTAACATATTCAGGCAACAGATCATCAATAGAAGGCAATTGACTCTTCTCTTTAGGGTCTTCAATTAATGAAGGTTCAAATAGTCTCAAGCTATCTGCATTAACAATTGAGTAGATGTGCATGTAAGCTGGTAAATCAAGGCGAAAATAATTCTCACTAATTTTCTCAAGTACCTTGAAAGGTCCATACCTTATTGGCTTCAGCTTCTTACCTTCACCTTCCATTTCATCTTTACTAATATATAGCCAGACTTGATCACCAACTTGGAAACTATGTTGTGTCCGATGCTTATCATGTATTGCCTTGTACTTGGCTTGGATCTTTTCCAGCTGTTCCTGTACTTCCCGGTAAATCTCCTTGATTTGGTCGATGCACTTGGTTGCCTTATCCACATCACTATGTCCATCAACCGCTATGTCTATACCAAAGACCAAGTCCAAGGGAGACCTTGGTGTGAAACTAAAACAAGTCTCAAAAGGAGATCTCTCAGTAGAAGAATGTTTAGCTCGATTGTAAGCATGCTACACATAACATAAATGTTCATCCCAAAGCTTGGGATGCTTGCTGCAATAGCCTCTGAGCAACTGGATCACTGTTCGGTTGACCGCTTCTCTTTGGCCATCTGTTTGTGGATGAAATGTTGTGCTCATTTTCAATCTGGTGTCCATCAATTCCCATAAACTTGACCAAAATTTCCCAACAAATAAGGTATCTCGATAAGATATAATGGAAGTGGGTAATCCAAAATGAACCCATACATGCTGAAAGAACAACTTTGCAACTTGTTCAGCTGTAATATGTTTGTTACAAGGTATTAAAATACACATTTTTCTGAACCTATCCACAACAATATATAAATAGTCATGACCTTTCCTAGATTTAGGCATTCCCCCAACGAAGTCCATAGAGACACTTTCTCAAGGATGAGAAGGAATTGGTAGTGGAGTGTACAAGCCTATTTTTCTATTACTGGGCTTGCTTTTAGCACACATGGTACACCCTCTTACATATCTAGAAACTATCTCATTCATTTTTGGCCAATAACAAAATCTTTGAAGTTGTGAAATTGTTTTACTTACACCAAAGTGACCTGATATTAGAGAAGTGTGTGCTTCTCGAATTATCTTTACTCTTTCTATTTGAGGAATGCATAAATTTCCCAAATGATACAAGAGTTGGTCCTTAACATGATAATCCCATTCTTCTACTTGTTTTCCATGACTTAAAGTTGCATATACATCTTTAAAATCTATATCTTGAGCATATTGTTGAATGTAGCTTTCATGCAATACTGAATTATGCTTAAGTATAGTGGATGCATTTATGATTGGTCTAGACAACATATTTGCAACTTTATGCCCTTTTTATATCTGATGACTACATGAAACTGTTGTAGAAAACCCATCCATATATAGTGTCTTGATTGCTGCAACTTAGTTTGGGAGTGTAAATATTGAAGTGGTTGATGATCAGAATGTATAACTGTCTATTTTCCCATTAAATAATGTTTCTACTTTTTCACACTCTATACTAATGCATAGAATTCTTTATCATATGTGGGATAGTTAACTACTGCAGAATTAAATGTCTCAGAATGACAACATATGGGTTTACCATGTTGCATCAACACTGCTCCCATGGCATAGTCATTGGCATCTATTTCAATCTCAAATGGTCTTTGAAGATCGAGCAGTGATAGTACCAGTGCTGTACTAATCTTTTCTTTTAAAGTGTCGAAGGCTTTCTTCTATTTGCCTCCCCACTCGAACACCTTGTTCAATCCTGTTAAAGCATGTAAGGGAGCTGCAATTAAGGAAAAGTTAGAAATAAACTTTCTCCAATACTGTGCTGCTCCTAAGAGGCTTCTAACTTCTGTAGAAGATTTGGGTTTAGGCTAGTTTACAATGACTGCAACCTTAGAGGGATCTATTTTCAATTCACCACCCCCTACAATATGACCCAAATAATTCAAAGATGTTTTGCCAAATTCACATTTTGAGAGCTTCACATAAATATTTTCTCTTTTCAAAACATGTAGAGTCTGCTTGACATGCTTTAAATGTTCTCCCCATGTTTTACTAAATATAAGAATGTCATCAAAATATACAATGACACAATCATCAAGAAAAGTTTTGAGTACGTCATTCATTACTCTCATGAAAGTAGCAGGAGAATTAGTTAAGCCAAAAGGCATAACCAACCACTCATACAATCCCTACTTTGTTTTGAAAGTAGTCTTCCATGCATCTTGCTCTACAAATCTGACCTAATGATAGCCACTCTGCAAGTCCAACTTGGAAAAATAAACAACGTCTTTTAAATGATCTAATAGATCATCTATGTGAGGAAGAGGATAACGATTTTTTATCGTTATCTTATTCAGTGCTCGGTAATCAATGCAAATTCTCCATGAGCCATCTTTCATTCTCACCAAGACAATTGGAGACCCATAAGGTAATGTGCTAGGTCTTATGAACCCTTTCTCGAGCAGCTCCTATACCTGCTTCTTGATTTCTACATTCTCTAAAGCGGACAACCTATACATTCCGATGTTAGGCAATGGAGCGTCTTGCTACAAATTAATATCATGTACTATTTCCTTTTTGGGTGATAGACCTTTAAGTTCTTGAAATAGTATATCATATTCTGAAACAACTTTTTCTAAATCAGCTTGTTGTTTAGAATTACAGCCCTCAAATACATTGGTTTTATTAGGTTTCTTTTCCTTTACAACCATCAGTAAAAATTGTTTGCATGAATTTACAATTCTTTTCATCTGCCCTGAGTTTATGAGAGTATAATTATTCTTGAGTTTATGAGCTCTTACAATATATTTGATTCCATCTTTAACAAGTTGATACTTGTTTTCAGCTCTATAGAAAATGGCTTTTCTATCATACAAGTAAGGACTTCCTAAAACAATTCCACATATATCCAAGGGAACAATATCTAACGCAACCTCATCTACAAATGTTGACCCAAAAGAAAACCTAAGTTTACATTGTCTAGTCACTTGTAGTTGTGCTTTATCACATAACCAACCTAATGGATATGGATTTTTGTGAGGTGTGGTTAGTAATCCCAACTTCTTTACAATTGCTTCATAAATTAAATTTACTTGTGAGACACTATCAAACAAAGTATCAATATTTTGATTCTTGGAAACAACTCTAATATGAAAAAGCTCTTGTTTTTTCCTCTCATTTTCCTCATTATCGGCAAATTGTACAGAATTACTAGTAGATGCTTCAAAATTTTTACCTTTTATACCTGTGGTTGTAATTCTTGTTTCATCTCCTGAGTCTGACCCCAAATCCTTTTGAATAGTTGCAGCAGTCTTCTTCTTTTTGTCCTCGAACTTCTTGGGTCTTAGCTCTGGATGTAGGATCCAACAGTGTTCATCATTATGCCCTTCCTTCTTACAGTGAGTGCATGAAGATTTGGTCTTTTGTATAGTATTTTTCTTCCTCTCTTTCCATTTATGTTTTCTCTTTTCCTTGCTTTTGCTTGAAATGGGTTTTGATGGTCCCCCAGCTTCTGGGTTCACATTCTTGCCTCTTGCCTCTAGATGTGTAGCCTAAACAGATACCTCATCTATGCTAGTGGGATTCAACATGAGAATAGTGTGCCTTAAGTAGTTTTGTAGACCACCTATTTACTTTAGTAGAGTTTCAGGTGAGTCTAAAGAAATTCCCAGAATCAAAGCTCTTTTCCTAAATTCTTGAGTGTAACTTTATACACTTTGCCCTTTTAACTGGCAAAGAGTTTTCCAGCTCACCATGGATTACTGCATATAGGCTAGTGGATAAAATTTCTTTTTAATTTCAAAAGCAAATTCACTCCAGACAGAAATAATTTTACCATGCTTCTTCATGTCAGCTTGTGTGCTGCCTTCCCACCATACCAAGGCATTGCCTCCAAGGCGCAGGATGGCCAGCTGAATCTTACTCTTCTTTGAATCAATGCTCTGCACTCTTCAATAAACATCAATCTATCTAATCAAATTATCTAGCTTCTCTTCATTCAACTCTCCATCATATATTGGTAAATCAAATTTAACATCTAATTTAATAAAAAATGTCTTCTTTTTGTTTTCACAGCTGCTAGGAGGAGTGGGAAGTTTTTCTTCTTTCCCTTTGCCTCTAGAGTGGTCTTGGAGGAGAGATTCTTTTGCTCCTTTATCTCGTTTTGAGTTTGATGAATCTTCTTGTCTACCTTTCTTAAATTCTTTATACATTTCCTCTACCATGGAAATCATGGTCATGAAACTATCCATGAACTAAGGGTTTGATTCCAAGGGACTTTCTTCTGACATTTTCCTCTCAGAATAGACTCTTCCACTTTCATGGTTAGTTTTAACCAACTCTCCTTCCCCTAATTTAAGCTTTGTTCTAGTTATCATTCAACAACAAAATGCAGCACAAGCTTGTCTAACCCTAGTAACCTAGAGCTCTAATACCACTTGATCTGGAATTTATCCAGGACAAAGAATTAAAGGAATTACAGACTCATGTGCATGGATGTGCCTATGTTACTTTATGCAACAGATTGATAATATTGTGAAATACATAGACATTGAAGAAGTTAGAGAAAACACAACAGGAAAACATGTAAATATAACATGTTTAATAAGGAGTTCACCCAATGCTCTTAGGCTACATCTCTTGGTCCAGCCTTCAATGGTGGCCTCTCTATTATGTTTTCAAAGTAGAGTTTTTACAACAGTGAGCTCAATTTGAGTCTCACTCAACAGATATGTATTAGTAGGACTAGAGTACACAGACTCGCCTTACTAAATCTTGACCTCTCCTGGTTACAGTAGTATGAGCCCAATCTGAGACTCATACATGACATGCCTATGCCGATGAGTTTGGTCGACCCTCTCAAGCCTTCTCTGGAGTGCATAGACTCTCTGACTCTCTCTGGCTCTGTCCTGATGTTGCCTTTCCTCTACAGTTCCGCTCGACTTACTTTCTCTATTCTCTGCTCTTAACATTCTTACTCACTTTTCTCTTAGCTTTCTAGCTTCTTGTTTTGTCTCTGTCAGTTCGTGGCTTTAAAGCCGATATGCTTTTTGATTGTTCATTTCTACCTCCCGATGTTCTGGTTCTTCTTCCTCTATCCATTTGAATTCCCCTGTTCTGCATTATCATCACTGTGTAACGCTTCATAGGGAGGTGTTCACCTGTTTCATAACGAACTGAGTGTCAGTTCTCTTGGAAATGTTTAAACGGTTGTTATTTCTGTTTAAATCCAAGATTGCATGTGAACACGATTCTCCTGCCAATTCATCATTCATGCCTGACTTCAAACTTTATACAACTTGGCCTGTTTACCCCATTGAATCCAGTCATCCGTTGGATCGCATGTATGTCGTTGATCTGGAGCCTCCAGATCTACAGTCTTCATCCATATCAGGCGGGTAAGTTGCATGACGTTTACCCATCCAATGTGAGTGGTTTTCTCTCTCTTCCACTAGATGTGTGCCACCCAGTGTGAGGCATCGGACGAGACTCAGTTGAAACTGCTTACCGCCTGATGCCCTTTCGATATGCTTCCAGTTTTCATGTGGGACATGCCTCTTACGGAATCGGTAAATTCCATACGGTTTTTGACTTTCCAGTTCCGATCACTCAAGGCTTTTCCTTCACTAAGGGGTTTTCCTGGCGATATGCGCTTAGCGACTTGTCGCTAATCGCATATCAAAAACCTCCCCCATTTCTTCAAAATACCTCCTGTTTCACTGTTTCATGGTAGTACGTGTTACCATGGGCCAACGGTCTGCGCGCTTGACCGGGGGTCCTCGTTGCAGCACGCTGCTCACAATTACAACTATTCCTAGGGTATTCCTGATAAGCTCAACCTTTGTAAGTCTTTGAAACTTTGCCATGAATTTTATAAAGTTAGGAAAATTTAGAGAGTGTTTTAGGATCCAATTCGAATCACCCTTTTGCAGGGTTCAATGGTACTACAATGCGAAGAAATTTTCTTTCAAATGTCATTGTCCTATTCTTCAAATTGATGACCCCATTCATATCAATGGCCTAGTCAATTCCCAGGAGCGCAGGGTATGGATTACTTTCATCGATGATCTCTATGACCTCACAGTCAGCCATCGCACTCACACCTTCTATATCAACTGTTACTTCATATAATCATCCCATGGGGATTCTTTTTTGCTAGTTCACCATTCTGAGTTTAATCGAAGAACACTACAATGCAAGTCTCCCCATCCTTTCCCATGTTTGTTTTGTCAAAATGTTTGCATTAGATCCCAAATCCAAGATGACCTGATGCATCTCATAGTCATCTATCTGTACGGTCAGCCTCATCTAACACCTTGTTCATGCCTTATGCTTATCAATTTTTCTGACTACGTAGTGTCCATCAGGGACCTTCTCCTTGTTGGCGCATTTTTTTATTAACTCCTATAGGCCTTCCACACATTTTCTATCACACAACAGTTTTATGTAGGTCTCTAAAAATGTAGTGAGCACAAAGGGATCAACTTTTGCAAGCACACTAGTTTCTTGCACCTTGTTTTGGCTTCCTGACGTGGAGGCTTCAGTGATGCTCTTCTTGGCTTCCATAAAAGTTTCCTTAGAATGTGCCAGATCAAAACCTACTTCCTTATCTGGGGCCTTCCAGACCCATCCGTCCTCTTCAGGTTGATTTTCTTTGTCATCACGAGTCATTATTCCACCAATCAACACTATATTCACACTTTGATCCTCCTCACAGGGCTCAAATCTCATCATCTGTAAGTTCTGCATAGGCTACTGAGCCTACGTTTCTTCTCTTGCATTTTAGCTATCAACAACTCACACTCTTCTATAGTATGATCAAACTAGCTGCAGTATTGACATGATGGGCATGTCTGATTCTGGCACTCTCGCGTCTAGTGTCTTGGTTGTCCGCATTTGTAACAGATAACCTGACCCTAACCTCTACCAGGTCCTCCTCCTCTGTAGCCTCATCCTCTTCCCTGATAACCTCTACATGCCCCTATGGCACCTTGATCTAGAGGTCGAGTTTCTTCTTGCATTCAATATTTAGGTGTCCTTTCCATCATCATCTCGTAGCTTCGACAATGGTGCTCATCATGGTCCACAGATTTGCAGAATTTACAAAACAACTGCTGAGTTGCTTGAACAAAATTTTGAAGTAAATGACAATTATCGTCTCAAGTTGTCCAATAACTTGAAAAATAGCACACCATAGTGCAGCCCCCATGCTTGGTCCCGTTGGGGCTTTTGGCTTTAGGGGAATCAACCCTCCTCCTGTAATATAATTCGCATACACTAGGAAGTGATCCTTATCGTGCCCTTGGCCTTTACGCTTCAAACACCAGACTTCCACATGCACTTCTGGTTTAATCTTGTTTTCTTTCTTCAAACTCTTTAACTCCATTTGTAAGGTTTGAAACTAAGAGTGGATCTGTTGTACCCCCATGGTGGCATCCTGAATAGGTGTTGCATGTAACCTCATCATAATTTCTAAGGCTTCTACTTATGTTCCTATCTTCTATTGTCACAAAGAAATTCTTAGGTGGGGTAGTAGCGTAGCTATAAACCATTCACAATGCTGACTATTTGAGAGTTTCATGTTAGCTTTTCAAATCTAACACTTCAACCTATAATATATTTCCCATAGTGTCTCATTGACCCTCATAATGATTTCTTTAAATACAACTACTGACTGTGAGTCAAACTTAGGCTTACTAAACTCCTTTTTTAAAGCCACTTTAGTCTTTTCTAGTAATGCAAGAGGATTATCAGAACAATACTTAATATACCAAGTCTGTGCACGATCCTACATAGAAGTAACCAACTATGCTTTATTTATATCATCATGAGTAATATGTTGCATCGTCCATACATCATTCGCGAAAAACCAAAGCTTCTTTATATCCTCACTCCCTATGCCTTTGAAAATCGATAACGTCATCGTGTTCGCCATGTTGAATGGTGGAGGTGTGGGCGAAGGTGTATGCGGTGGAAGTGGAGGCAGAGGTGGAGTGGACATATGACTTATTCGAGGAAAGACCTGAGTGATTAGCTGAACAACGCTTTGTGACATAGTCTATCTTTCCCCTTCATCGTCACTTACAGGCAGTTCAATCAATGGACTATACTCCGATCCTGATCCTTCACAGTTTCTAAAGAGTCGTCTACTTCGCATAGATCCAAACATCAAGGTAATGGCATCACCATTTTTTCACACAACAACATTTTAACCCAAGTATTCAAAGATCTTAAATACTTACCTCGCGGTTCCTCGAAAATTTGTCACTCTGCTTCATTGTAGCTGACTGTGGTATCAACTGTAAATTCTGTAACAAATCCTCCTCTAATTTGATTTATCCAGTGATTGAGAGCCCGCGTGATATTGCTTTTAGAGGCTTCTAAATTTTGCACTAATTTTGGAGTCCACACTATAGGACTATCAAGCTTCCACCTTCCTGGGATATCTATCAATTTAGCCAGCCAACAGTTCAAGGGGGAAGGTGTAGAAGAAGATCTCGTGTATCTCTGTATATAGATATTTTTTCAACCACTATTCCTTTGACACGCACAAATTCTTGTTTTCTTTCACCACGAACTCGTGAATCTTCTGATCCAACCAATTTTCAATTTCCTTGTTGGTCAGATTCCAGTGATGTGACATCACACATCACTTTCAAGTAGACCTCGGTCCCTATAAGGAAACCATTTGTTGGCTTAGGGAGTCTTGACCCAAGTTCAGAGTTAGTTGCACCAACCAACAAAACCCTACACTACTAGCCCTTTTGGCAACAACTTGTGTGGCGCAGGCTCCAGTCTCACCCAAAGCAGTATGGGGGGATGCTAGAACCAAGTTTCTGTATCCAGAGATCAGTGTGATGTATTTTAGCACCTCATATCTTCCTTCACACAGATCGATACGACATTAGGGCTCATTAAAATAACTTTTTTAAAACAACCTTCAGACCTTTGTGAAGGTCTACAATCAGTATTTGTGGATCCTTAACATTCAGTTTATCCACTTACGCATATTAGAGAACAACCTTAAATTAGTGTTTCTACAGATCTACTTAATTTATTAGTAAACATAACAGAATTCATCAGACTATTCGTGAAAGTACTTAACATGCATTGCATACATTCATTAAGACTTATTAAAGAGAATCACGCAATATTCCATCAATATTCCATAAAACACATTATTCATTGACAACATATAATATTAACAATAGTGAACAAAAATATGCAAGAATTCTTCAGAAACAGTCTTTATTGATCTTCAGTTCAGGATTACAGACTCAAAACTACCCTACGCACACAGCTACAGGGGTCCACACACTCAGCTACAGTCTCTACCTAGGCCTCCGCGTACTCAGCTACCAAGCATTCTTCTCTATCTTACCTGCTCTTCTTCTTTCTATCACCTCTAAGACTGCATTCTATCTTCTCTATCTTATCCTCTCTTCTTCTCTCCATCACCTCTAAGACTCCTTTCTATCTTCTCCAAAAACATGTCTTAGACTCTCTAAGACACGCATATTTATAGCCTTTTTCATACAATCCCATGGTTCGTGGACCATAGGTGGATCTCAAAACCAACTCAATCTTTACATAAAACAAGGGGCTAAATCCCTTTGAATCCTACTTATCTATGCACTCCGCATCCACAAATCACAAAGAATTTACATTATTTACATAGAATGTATGAAAACTCGGGTTATCTTAACCCAAAACTGACATAGGGGACCCCATCCCATCAAAGGACTACTTATGTAAATGTAACCAAACCTTGTCACCCACCTAGAACTTATGTGGCACCCGATGTTGATCATGATGCTTATTGTACTTAACACTCACTTTCTCCAAAATGACATTGACCTACTGGTGGATGTGTTGGATGAACTCAATGAAGTTGTTAGCCCTGCAAACTTCACATTGGACATGGGCTAAAGCTACCTGAGTAGCTGCAAATGGTATACCCACATCAATGGGACATAGTGGATGGAATCCCAACCCCACCTGAAAGGGTTTGTGGCCAATTGAGCTATGGGGAGCTCTCTTGTAGCTATGCTTGACATAGGGTAGGCTTTCATCGCATGTGCATGGATGCTTCGAGTCATACATGAAAAAAATTTGTACGATCATCTTATTAACGACCTTTGATTGGGAATCAGTTCTGGGGCGGAACGTCATGGACTTAGTGAGCTTGGTATCTAGCATGGACTACATACTTGACCAAAATGTACTTAGGAACCTGTTGTCCCAATCTGAGATGATGGACTATGGGATCCCAAAGTCTACCCATACTTGTTCAAATAAGAGCTTAGTAGTGGCTTCTTCTATGATACACTTCTTCTAGTCTGCTAGAATGGTCATTTTAGAGAACCTGTTGATGACCACAAAAACACAGTCATTGCCATGCTTAGTAGAAGGGAGGCCCAACATGTAATCCATGGAGATGGATTACCAAGGTTAACTAGAAGTATTCAGAGAAGTATATAGGCCTTACTTCTTCATTGTCATTTTGGTAGTAACACAAGTAGTGTATGATCTCATGTACTTCCCGACATCCTGTCAAAGTTTCAACCAACAAAAATACTTCTATCGCACTACCACTATTTTCTCTACTCCAAAGTGTCTAGCGACCCAAAATTAGTGCACCTCTAAAATCATCTTGGAACACTCACTTGAAGGAACACAGAGGTGTCCCAAGTGACATAAAAGTGTATCCTAGAGGTCGAAATTTCGAACATGCTCTCCTTCGAAAAGCGTCTAGTATGTGTTGACGAATTCTAGATTACTCTTGTATAGATGCATCCACCCCAAATTATCATTCCCACAGGAGTCGAGCACAATGATTAGCACGATGACCAGTGGTTGGCTGAGGTAGTCTACAATATTATTGGTGTTTCCCTTCTTGGACTTAATGTTCAAATGGAATTTTTGTAGGTATGTGGACCATTTTTGGTGGCGATCATTCTGCAACTCCCCTTGTCTCTATATGGACTATGTGTGTTGGTGGCCCATGTGGATGGCCATTTACTTCCCCATAATGTAATGCTTACATTTTCAGCAAGCATGCATAATGGAATACATATATTTGTCATAGGTGGGATACTTTCGGACCTTGTCTAAAAGTGTCTCACTATGATATGGCACTAGATTCCCCTGCCGAGTAACAACTGCACCAATGCATGGTCAGAGGCATCTATCTCAATCTCAAATGGTTATTATAGGTTTGGTAACGTGATCACTGGTGTAGAGTAGAGGTGATTATTCAACTCAAAAATTTCCTTCTCTTGGGATTCAAACCAAAATAATTTTTGTTTTTCTCCACCCTTGACTTGACTCAAAGGCCAAGTGATATGAGAAAACCCCAACACAAACCTGTGGTAGAAATTTACAAGACCCAGAAATATATGGAGCTTTGTTACAATGGTTGGGGCTGGCCAATCTCAAATTACTTGTATCTTGACTCGGTCCATATATACGCCCCACTCATCAATGTTCTACCCTAAATATTGAACATGGGTCATACCAAAAGAGAATTTCTCCAAATTGAGACAAATCTTGTGTTGTCGTAGATTTTGGAGGACATCTAGAATATGGCAGAGGTGCTCTTCCCAACCTTGACTGAAGATCATGATGTCATCCAAATACACCACCACAAATGAGTTGGTGAACGATCACAAGATGTTGTCCATTGGCATCATGAAGGTTGTGGGGCCACTTGTTAACCTAAAATTCATCACCAATCATTTGAAAAATCCCTCCTTGGATTTGAAGGCAGTCTTCCGCAAATCATACGGTTCAATTGGTACCTGGTGATACCCATACTTCAAGTCTATCTTGCTGAAATATTTGGCCCCCTTGTGCTGGTCTAGAAGGTCATCAATCTATGTGATTGGATACCTATTATGGATAGTGATCTTGTTTACTGCCTGATAGTCAATACAGAGTTTCTAGGTTGCATCCTTCTTCTGTACCAACATGATTAGGCTCCCATAGGATGAGGAACTTTGACTGGTGTGCCCTCTCTACAACAACTCCTAAATCTACCTCTTGATTTCATCATTCTCTAGAACAGAGCATCGATAGATTAGTCCATTGGGTAGTGGCACACCTGGGGTCAGACCAATGGAGTTCTTAACTTGATAGTGTAGAGTTACCTCTGTGGGTTAGTTTAAGATGTCCTTGTATTCCTCCACAACCTTGTCCATATGCTACTACAATATGGAGGAGCCCTATCTAGAGGTCATGGCCACAATATTCTTCTTTCCCTGAGAGAAAATCATGAGGAAAAAGTTCCATTTGGGAAATGATCTTACTACATTGCTTTGTAGTGATCAAAGAGATGGTGGTAGGTGGTGCTACCTCTAGTATCCTCTACAACTTATGTCTCAAAGTAATGATGACAGTACAGGGCCTAGACTCATACACAACATTTTGCTTCCACAAGTATGATTTTCCTAATAATACATCACAAACTTCAAGAGGAGAAACATCGCACAATACCTCATCTGTGAAGGGATTGATGTTGGATGGAAGGTGGAATTGTTGGATAACGTGGAAATCTTTCTCTTGGTGAAGCAGTCCAATGGTGTATGACTGCAGGTGTGTTGTGGTCAATAGGCCCAACCACTTCACAACGTCTACTAAAATGAGGTTCTTTTGGCTCTCGCTGTTGACAATGAATTGTAGTGGAGAACCCTTCACCCACATCTAGGAGTGGAAGAAGCTCTCCCCTTCCTCTGGATCTTTGATCTCATTCTTCTAGATCTTGGTGGTGGCAATGGTGACACTAGGCTCTATTTCAATAATATGCTTCCCTTTTTCATTCCTCTTGTCAGGTTCTGACTCAGATTTGTAATGTGAATATGATTCAAAAGCCTTCAGCTCGACCACCATTTACTGCTTGTCCTAACACTCACTTGTGTTGTGAGTGGGGTTCTTATGGAACTCACACCATTTCCTTGTGTCCTTCGTTATCTTCATGGTGTTTTTCTTTTCTTGCGACTTCCAAGGGTTGTCGTAGGTGACCTCGCCACCTTAGATTTGTCCTTTGTTATCTTACTTGGGGGAACCTTTCCCTTGCTTTGGATTCATAGATCCAAAGTATCTCTTCTTCTGTTTAACTTTTTTCTTGATCTTAATAATGTATTGATAGGCAGTGCCGAGCGAGGAGTTATCGAGGAATTCCAACTTGTCCTAGATGTACTTGTGTAGACAACCACAAAACTTGAGTACCAAATTTGACTTAGAATCCTTGATACCCAACTTTGTGCGAAGGGTATGAAAATATTTGTAAACTCTAGCACATCTTAGTTCCTTCCTTGCCACTGTAGGTTTTAACCCCGTACAGAAATTACCTGCATACGAATTCTAAATCACAGGAAAAATAAAAATGCGAGAGCATAACACATAAAACACATACACAAAGATTTCCCACTGGATCCCAAAACCGGGACTACCAGCGTGATTTTTCATTATGTTCCTTTCAATGTTACA